>PVHX01004460.1:0-126008 GCA_004024805.1 Geosciurus inauris | reverse complement strand
TTGGGAATTGCAGTGAAATATTACTGGGTTGAGCAGGGAAGCATCTCAGGTAGAAAGCTAGCATTTGGGAGTCAAACCTAGTAAGGATAATTTAGTGTTCTTCATCAGAAGATAGGCCTTCAATTTCATCTCTGTCTCCCCCAATTGCCATCCAGAAAGCTTTGGCCACCTGTGGAGAGATGCATGCAACAAATTTCAGTCAACAGCTCAATTTCAGCTCATTTCACATCATGCCTTGAACTGACTGGAACTTAAAGTTCTATGCTTTGCCTTCCAGCCCTCTGGCAACATATATTAAAGTCCTGGAGTGCGCTTTGACTTAGGACTTCTACATCTAGGAATTTATGCTAAAGGTACGATCAGACTTATAGGTAAAGGTGATGTGTATACAAACCATATGCACAGCTTTATTATTTATAGAAGGAAAAATGTACATACTATTGGCCTAAATGTTAAAAAGGAGCTGGATAAATAAATTATGACACATTCGTATAGAAATACCACCACCAACATAAGTTTCCTGCAGAGAACATATGCAGCATTGGTAATAACAAAGTAAAACAACTAGGAGTTTTCCAGCCCAACAGTTAGGAAGGCAAACATTCCAAGTCTCAATATAGTTCATGTTACTCAACATACATTTGAAAAATCTTAGTTTGACTTCAGTAATTGTATTATTACTATATAAATACTTAAAACTAGTTATGATAATATCCAGTGAAAAGCTGACCATAAGACCCCTTAGATGTACAGAAGTGTGATATATATAATCATAAAACACTAGATCTTTTGTAGGTACTCAATAAATACCTGACTGATTGTCTCACCTTCTCTGCATGCAACTTTCTTTGCTCGTGAGGAAGCGTCGCAGCCTTGTCTAGGGGGAAAATATATCTTAAGAAATTTGTCTAATAGCATAGGAGAATCTGGAGTGCATGAGTGTTCTAACACTAGAAGATGGGAGATGGGTTTCAAAGACATGTTTATGATGTAGTTGTTACAGCTATTAGGAAGTTTAAGTCTTCCAAATTTTCCAGATGGGAATGATGTGAGTAAATTGGTGGGGATCTTACAGATACCAAGTTAATGAACACACTGAATGAAACAGAGCAACAGGAGAAAGTAAGAGGAAAAAGAATGAAGAAAGGAAAATTTTCCCCAGGGAATTTTACCAACAGAGAATGGTTGCTCCAGTGGTTAACTTTCTGAAGATAGCTGAGACCATACCTTGTAATCCAATCCAGCAGTTACAAAATAAAATCCTATTACATAAATAGATGAACATCAATATGGGAACATATTAGAAACAATAGATTTGATTACCTTTCATTTCCTTTAACTTTGAAAACAGTCTTTCAAAATTCTCCAAATCTCCTCCTCCAGTAGTAAGACTGGCTAATTCTTGAATATCCAGATCTAACATGGGATCTGAAATATGGATTTGTCACATGTTAGCTATATATGTGCTCAACACACAGAATCCTAAGGCAATTAATGCTGGCCTTCATGAATGTCACCAATGACTGAGTACCATTGTGTGCCAGTTTTACAATTCATAGTGCCTCACCCTGCTTGGCTGCTAGGAGGGTGCCTAAGTGAATGGTAACTTCTTTTATCCTTACAATGTTGTAATGAGGTAAGGAATACTACTTCCATTTTAGAGATAAGAAAATCAGAGCTCAAGAGCTGAAGTGACTTGCTCTAGGTAAGTGAATTGACACATAGGTGATTCCAACTCTGACGGCCACACTAGACCGAATAAGGCACACTGATTCAACGACGACTAAAATTAATGCCATACTTTACAAGTATTTTCATATCTACTGACAATGACCATATAAGCTGATTAGGATATCATCCACAACTTATAGATGATAAAACCCATATTCAAAAACGAACTCATCAAAATTACAGCTAGCTATTCAGAAGCAGAGCTGATTTAAATTCATTTTCTTACTACAAATCCTTTACTATTTCTACCTTATTACATTACTTTTTTTTTAAAATCTTTATTTTTTTATGTGGTACTGAGGATCGAACCCAGTACCTCACATGTGCAAGGCAAGCACTCTGCCACTGAGCCACATCCCCAGCCTGTACATTACTTTTTTTAATCAGAGTTTGTTTTTAGACAGAATTTCGATCCATTCTCCACTCTTGGTCCGCAACCTTTCAAGTGTCTTCCCTCATCATCCCAGTTCCTGGTTCTCCTTCCTCATAAATCTATTTATTTATTTATTCATTCATTCTAATCAGTTATACATCCTTCTTCATAAATCTGTTTATTTATTTATTCATTCATTCTAATCAGTTATAAGTAACAGCAGAATGCTCTTTGATTCACTGTACACAAATGGAGCACAATTTTTCACTTCTCTGGTTGTATACAAAGTAGGATCACATCATTCGTGCAATCATACATGTACCTAGGATAATGATGTCTGTCTTATTCCACCATCTTTCCTGCCCCATGCTCCTTCCCCTCCCCACCCTCCCCTTCCCCTTTGGCCAATCCAAAGTTCCTCCACTCTTCCCATGCCCCCTCCCATTATGGATTAGTATCCACTTATCAGAGAATACATTCGGCCTTTGGTTTTTTGGCACTGGCTTATTTTGCTCAGCATGATATTCTCTAACTTCATCCGTTTACCTGCAAATGCCATAATTTTATTCTCTTTTAATGCTGAGTAATATTCCATTATGTATATATACCACAGTTTCTTTATCCATTCATCTACTGAAGGGCATCTAGGTTGGTTCCACAGTTTGGCTATTGTGAATTGTGCTTTTATAAACACTGACATGGCTGTGTCACTGCAGTATGCTGTTTTTAAGTTCTTTGGGTATAGACTGAGGAGTGGGATAGCTGGGTCAAATGATGGTTCTATTCCAAGTTTTCTAAGGAATCTCCATACTGCTTTCCAGATTGGCTGCACCAATTTGCAGTCCCACCAGCAATGTATGAGTGTGCCTTTCCCGCCACATCCTCACCAAGACTTACTGTTGCTTGTATTCTTGATAACTGCCATTCTGATTGGACTGAGGTGAAATCTTACTTTTGAGAAGTGTCTGTTCAGCTCCTTAGCCCATTTATGGATTAGGTTGTTTTTTGGTGTTAAATTTTTGAGTTCTTTGTATCTCCTGGAGATTAGTGCTCTATCTGATGTGCATGTGGCAAAAATTTGCTCCCCAAATGTAGGCTCACTCTTCACCTCCTTTTGCTGAGAGAAAGCTTTTTAGTTTGAATTCATCCCATTAATTGATTCTTGCTTTAAGAGTCCTGTTAAGAAGTTGCAGCCTAATCTGACATGATGAAGATTTGGCCTACTTTTTCTTCTATTAGGCGTTAGGGTCTCTGGTCTAATTCTTGGGTCCTTGATCCACTTTGAGTTTTGTGCATGGTGAGAGATGGGGGTTAGTTTCATTTTGCTGCATATGGATTTCCAGTTTTCCCAGCACCATTTGTTGAAGAGACTATCTTTTCTCCAATGTGTTTTTTTGCTGTCTTTGTCTAGTATGAGATAACTGTATTTATGTGGGTTTGTCTCTGTGTCTTCTGTTCTGTAGCATTGGTCAACATGTCTATTTGGGTTGTCAATACCATGCAATTTTTGTTGCTATAGCTTTATAGTATAGTTTAAGGTCTGGTATTGTGATGCCTCCTGCTTCACTCTTCTTGCTAAGGATTACTTTGGCTATTCTGGGTCTCTTATTTTTCAAAATGAATTTCATAATTGCTTTTTCTATTTCTATAAGGAATAGTGTTGGGATTTTAATTGGAATCACATTGAATCTGTATAGCGCTTTGGGTAGTATGGTCATTTTGACAATATTAATTAACTCTGCCTATCCAGGAGCATGGGAGATCTTTCCATCTTCTAAGGTCTTTTTCAATTTCTTTCTTTAGTGTTCTGTAATTTTCATTGTAGAGGTCTTTCACCTTTTTTGTTAAATTGATTCCCAGCATTTTATTTATTTATTTATTTGGCACTCGACCACTGAGCCACATCCCCACCCCTATTTTGTATTTTATTTAGAGACAGGGTCTCACATTTTATTGTTTTTGAGGCTATCGTGAATGGGGTAATTTTCCTAATTTCTCTTTCAGAGGATTCATCACTGATGTATAGAAATGCATTTGATTTATGAGAACTGATTTTATATCCTGCTACTTTGCTGAATGCATTTATTAATTCTAGAAGTTTTCTGGTGGAATTTTTTGGATCCTCTAAGTATAGAATCATGTTGTTGGCAAATGATGATAGTTTGAATTCTTCTTTTCCTATTCATATAAATCTGTTTTTAACACTATTTATAGAGCTGTTGTGGCATCTGCACATGCCACTCTATTCTAGCACTTCTCCACCACTACTGTTACACACACTATGCAGTACCAGAAAGACACTCTGTGCCTGCACCACTGAGCGCTTTAACTTACATGAGTCCACTTCATTTTTGCAACAGCCCTATGAGGAAAGACTTGTTACCCCTATTTTAAAAAAAGAGGAAACTAAGGCCAAGAGAGGTTAAATAATTTACTCGAGGTCATCTCACTACTAGTAATAGAGCTATTACTTGAACTCAGCTATGTAAGGCTCCAAAGCTCATGGCCTTGACCACTATAAGTCCTGTCTCTACATATTTGGACTATAGGCTCCTTGAAGACAAAGATGATAACTTAGAATTCTTTGCATCTACCATAATGCCATACAATTTGGTGTTAAAAATGCATTTTAGGGCTGGGGTTGTGGCTCAGTGGTAGAGAGCACTTGGCTAGCTAGCACGTGTGAGGCCTTGGGTTCAATCCTCAGCACCACATAGAAAAATAAAATTATTATGTCCAATTAAAACTAAAAATTAAAAAACATGCATTTTAGTTGATAAATTGGCTTTAATTCAATGGACATGTCATGTAGGCAGCTGGCATATAGGGTTCAAGATAAAAAAAATTGTGATTTACCTATGTATACCTGGTAATTAATCCATGGACATGACCAGAAATGCTCCATGCTTAAAAATAGATATGAAAGAGGAGTTTAGATGGTTCACTGATGAAGGCAATATTCAAAGGCTGGGTGAAGGAGCATAATCTACCAAAGAGGAGGAATAACCAGATATGAAGAAAACCAGGAGATGCCGTGTTGGGTGGTTCAAGACAAGACACTATTTCAGTGAGGAACTGTCCAAAAGACTGAATTCCACCAAGAAGTCTAAATATCTATTAGATTTAGGTCACTGGTGTCCTTCATACAGAGCTGTTTTGGTGGTTTAGTGAGGGCAAAAGCTAATTGAGAGTTGAGAAGCAATGGGAACTAAAAAGAACAAACAATATAAAAAAAGAGAGAAGTAATGGGAAGTGAGGAATGAAAATAGGTTTAGCAAAGAGATATGAAAGGAGATGTGGAGTTAAGGAAGAGTTTCAGTTTTGTTAGTTTACTTTGCCTTTATTTACTTTTTAAAATTGGAAATTATTTTAATCTTACAAAGAAGTTGCCAAAGCCAGGCACAGTGGCGCACACCTGTGACTTGGGAGGCTGAGGCAGGAGGATCACAAGTTCAAGGCAAGTCTGGGCAACTTAGCAAGACCCTGTCTCAAAATAAAAGGACTAGGGATGTAGCTCAATGGTAAAGCAACCCTGGGTTCAATCCCAGTCCCTCCCCCCCACCCCCCGCAAAAAAAAATAGTTGCAAAAATAGTATGGAGTTCCCCAAGCCTTTCAGCCACCTTACCCAAGTGCTAACCTCTTATATAACCATGTTACAAGTATAAATATCAAGCAGTTAATATTGATTCAATGCTGGTAACTAAACCACTGACTTTATCCAGACTCCATCAGTTTTTCCATTCATACCCTTCCTCTGTTCCAGGATCCTACAGAGTTTAACTGTCAAATCTCATCATCTCTCTCTAGTTTGTTCCTCAGTCCTTTGTTGTCTTTTATGACTCTGACACTTTTGAAGACTATTGGTCAATTATTTAGTATAATGTCCCTCAACATGATTTGCTGATGTCCTATTACGACATTTTTGGCAAGAAGTGACATGTCCTCCTCTTTGCATTCTAACCGAGGGATCTGAAGTCAGTGAATTTTATTACTGGTGAAGGTCACCTGCATCGCCTAGTTAAGTGGTCACTATTTACCATGTTTGTCCAGCGTGCAGTTGCTACTTTCTCTTTTCTAATAAATATCTTGGGAGAGATGCTTCTAGACTATGTAAATATATTACTTCTACTCAAACTTTCATCCACTAATTTTAACCCACTCAAGCAGATCCTGCCTACAACACCTGTTACTATGGTGTGTGCCTAATGGTGGTTCTGTGTTTCCCTCACTTCTACAAATTCTTTAATTGAAATTCTTTTATAAAGAGGAGCCTCTTTTTCCCATTTATTTATATTAGTATAGACCCATGAAATTTTATTTTATTCTATGAGTTATAACCCAATAATATATTAACTTATTTTGCTGGCCAAAGTATTTCAGCTTTAGCCACTGGAAACTCTTGCAGGCTGGCTCCTGTACCCTTTCAACACATCCTCATTCTTTTTTGAGCACTTCTTTACTTTCTGGCACCATGAGATGCCCTTGGCTTGATTTCTGCCCTCGCCCTGGAATCAACCACTTCTCAAGGAGCCCAAGTTCCTTTTACTGGATAATGGTATTTAGAAACCAAGATCTGTTAAGTGCTAAGTGCATCTACCACTACTGGGATACTGCTGCCTCTAGACCTTCATGGACAGGGCTAGGAGGTATATGTACCTAACATATATATATACCTAACATACATACACACATCTATTTTTATTTCCTTATTGTCCTGACTTCAAGTATATATTTTTAAAAACCATGAGTTCATACTGATACAATAGATTCCAATTTAATACCAAAGGGTTATTTCTAGCCTTCTCCTTTCTTTAGTTATAACTTCTTTCTTCAAAGTGAGAAACCAAGCTCTCATCATCTAGAATATATTTTCTTATTTTTCATTGTGTGCATGCACACGCGCACATGGGCGCGTGTGTGTATTTTTCTTCTTTTACAGTTGCTAACCCATGCTTCTTGTGAGAAAAATCTATTGAGGAGCGTTTAGTATTTGTGTTCCACTCTTTGTTTTCAGCTTCAGGGTATCCAGTCTGATCACTGTTTCCAAAGTTATTGAGCTTCCTTCTTGTCTTCCCCAACCTCTTCAGTGTGATTAAAGGCTTACTGCCAGAAACTTTAGCAGGTTTAAAAGCCAATAGGAAGAATTCAATTAAGAGGACAAAGTTGAACTGAAGAGGAAAAGAGATTATACATAATTTTTTCTTCTGAATATGTTTTTATAACCAATCACTTATGTTTTCTATATGGATTACCTTATAATCAGTTTTTTAAAGTTAGAGTTTTAAAAATAGTTTTTAAAAGCTATTACTGCACATGAGCTACCAGTGACATAAAGATAAAGCAGGAATATCAGTAGTTCCCCAACAAGAGAACATCCACAGTTATTGTCAACTAAGCTTCCTGGCTTTCTGGCTTCTGAAAAGCAGACTGGATTCCAGTTTTAGTTTCAGGTGCTAGATGTCCTTCGAGAAGTTATTAAACTTCTCTAAGTTTCAACTTCATCTCTATAAAACAACTTATCTGCCAAACTTCATTACCAAATGAGAAAGTGGATATAAAAGAAGATTAAAAGAATATAAAAGGGCTTATAAAGTTGTATTATTCTTGTCACCATTAATCCTAACTACTTACTGTTGAATACCATGAAAAAACTGTAGAATAAAACTGTAGTTTTATCACTTGGTTCAGTCTTAGTTGAGATGATCTGCATTAAGATCCTACTAAGTCAATGAAAGAGGAAACAACGCCCATATATTCCTTACGTATTTATTCTTCCCTCTTCTTCTGACAACCACAAGGCTTAAGTGCATTTAGAGTACGTCATCCATTTTCTTCTTTTTCCCATGTTTAAAATCAATGCCCCCCTTAAGGATTTCTGCCAAGATACCAATTCCAAGTTCCACAGAGCTATCTCTTGGTAGCCAAAGAAGGAACTTACCCACAATGCTGTCCACCCGGGTATCTGCTATGTTGGATGTACCATCCTGATGGTCCGGGAGGGACTCTGTCCTATCTGTGGCTGGCAAATGGGACTGCTATTGAGGAAAATATGCATAAGCAACAATTGAATAGTAGGCTACTTAAGAGAGAAATCCAAAATGGCTCTCATTTTCACACTCCCTTGCTGACTGTCTAGAGAAGTAGTAGTAGACTGTCTAGAGAAGAGCTACAGGCAAGGAAAGAAAGGGTAAGATCACATTTAACCATAAAAGGCTGAAAATTCACTAACACAGGAGTCTTTTCACTCAAGGAAAAACTACAAAGTATTATGATTTTTGCTACAAGCTATTAAAACGTGTTTTTGTTTGCATCATTTAAGATCCATGTTCTATTTAAAATGTGAAAACCTACATAGTCATAATACAAACAGCTCAGAGGCTAAGGAAAAAGGCCCCTGAAAAGACAATACAGCACTGTATCATCTACTCTTGGTTCCACCATGTTAACCAAGGTAAACCTGGACCAGAGTCTTGAGGATAGAAGGTTGAATTTGATTATCAGCTCATTCAGGGCAGGGACATTTCCTCAGATTTGTACAGGGCCTTGTACACATGAAGTACTAAAAGAGAACCACCAGTAATATTTTCTATTTAAAGATCTTGAGGCACATTTATGTCTCAAGGAAATCCTAGCATATTATAAAAAACACTCTAGCAAAAAAACACAGAATAGCCCAAACTGCCAACATCTTGAAAGGGCTGACTGCTTTCACAGGGCTGAACTAACCTTCTCACAACAGATGCAGGCACAATAGGGCTATTTTAGATTCTCTTTTCCTCTATTTTTAATAGCCAGTCACCTCTTAAATGAAAAGAAAGAGAAAAAAGGAATGTGTAAAGATTCACAATAACAAGGAGAAATTAAGGCCAAAGAGGAGAAAAGATCTAAAAAACATCTTTACCTCTGAGTGACAGGTCTCTGCTGATCCAATGCTATGGTTTGTTGCAGCCAATGAGTTAAGAAGGCTAAAGCCTTGGTTCCTATCTGGAAACAAAAATATAATCCCTGAAATTTATAATTTATATTTCAAGTTGTTAAAATGACTATGATGATCAGACAGGTTATGTCCTCATTATTAAAGTTCTAACTATAAAAAACTAGTTATAGTCAATTATCATAGTGCTATCATTTGGATCTGAAATCTCCCCCTGAGGCCCATTTGTTAAAGACTTGGTCCCTGCTGGGAGGTGATGGAACCTTAAGGAGGTTGGGCCTAGTTGGAGGAAGGGAAGTCATTGGGAACAAGCCCTTGAAGAGGACATGGGGACCCTGGGCCCTTCTTTTTGCTTCCTGGCCACTATGAGATAAACAGGCTTCCTCCACTATGTGCTCCACCATGATGTGCTGCTTTGTCAGAGGCCCCTGGACTGAAACCATGAGCCAAAATAAGCTGTTCCTCCTTAAAAGTTGATTAAATTATTATTATTATTATTATTTTGGTCACAGTGACACAAAGCTAACACATATACCCTCTTGATTCTGAACAAATTTAAAATCACAGAATATTAGTCTAGGTCAAAATAATAGTAGGGCCATTACAACAAACAAAAGGTCAATCTGTGATTCTCTTTGCAAAGATTAACAGGGCTGATGTTTTAATAGTTACTATGAATATTCCAGTGTTTTCAACAATCAAAAATATTTTTAAAGAATCAAATTCAAGGCATTATTATCAAGAAAAAAGGAATATGCACAGTTTTTGAAATAAAGGTCTAATCTTGATATGAATTAACCATGTGCAGTTAAAGCTCCCCATACCGTGGATGCTTGTGTCACAATGAAGGACAAACCTGGAGCAGAATGTCCAAAGCTGATGCATGTGTAGCCACCAGCCCTGGTCTAGTGTGGTTCCCCAGAATCACGTGAATGCTTATCCAAATCAAAAGACTCTACCTGAGACGCACTAAGTTACCATCTGGGACAGAAGTCAAGGAATCTCAACTTTGAGCAAGTATTCCAGGTGAGACTCAGGATCAAAGAAATTTGAAAAACAACACCTTAGAGTAGAACATGAAACCACAACCCTAGAGTCTAAGAGCAGTGAAGTAAAGGAACTTGCCTCTCAAAAACACAACTTCTTCCCACCTTGCCTGTCCTACTCCATCTCCTTCCTCAACCTTCTCTCCTCTCTCTTCCTCTAAGCCACCTGTAAACTTTCTATATCATTTCCCCTGCCAGATGAAACCTGGTGTCAGATACTCACTCACCCACAGGTATCTAAAGAAAAACAGTCACAGTGCCCTTCCTTCATCCATTCACTGAGTGGGATGTGCCTTTGAATCCCCAACTGTGACCTGCTGGACGCTAGCCTACAGTGCTTCTGAGTCTTATCTGTCACCCTACGCAGTCACACCTGGTATCAAGCCAATACCTCTGTTATGCAGACTACCAGAGGCTGGACAGCACAAAAAGGCACTGCTACCCGCTGCTCTTCATGCTGCACCACCTCAAAAGTGGCAGTGTGGTCACAGGTGCATGTGTACTCCCAAGAGCCCCGCTTCCCCTCCTCACCCAAAGGCCTGGGTGTACCCAATCCAAGGTCAGGGCATTAAGGCTTTCCAGGCTCAGAGGCCTGAAAGAAGCAGATCACTGTCCTACATTGGCAGTTCAGAGCATCTCCAGATTTCTTTTGGCTGATATACTATTAATTTTAAAGCAGGTGCAGAGTCATGCGAGACTTGGGATTTTAATTGCCATGAGGATACATGAGGGCTCTTTTACTTTGGGCTTTCTGTATGAAAGGCAGTATCTGCATAATAAACTACTGCTGTAAGACAGCCCTCCTTCTATTACTGGAAAGAACTTGGATTCGGGGTAATTTTCAAATCCAATTCATAAGTCTCTCCATATTCCAATTCCATGGCTTATGTGTTTCCTCTACTGGGCATTCCCTAAACTTGGCAGGCCAGACTGCAACTCATGAAGAAAACTACAACATAATGGCAGTTTGTGCACATTATTAGACCAAAACGGCCTCATTTTTTCAGTGGCTGTCTGCGAGAAGGGGAACTGGGATGGACAGGAGTTTGAGGAGTGGGGCTAGACTCAGCACTATAGACTGTAAACCTTTGTGTGCCTTTTGACTTCTGTTCCATGCTCATGTATTATTCACCTATGACAGAGAATATTTTGCAATTTAATAATTTTATACTATGTACATCTTTTTTAAAAAAATTTTATGTATATATTTTTTGTTGTAGATGGGCACAATATCTTTATTTATTTTTATGTGGTGCTGAGGATCGAACCCAGTGCCTCACGCATTCGAGGTAAGCGCTCTACCGCTGAGCCACAACCCCAGCCCCTATACTATGTATATCTTACCACAGAGTAAAAATGTTTAATGCCCAATCCTAAAATTATGGAAAAGTACAGTGAGAAGAAAACAGGGATAGTGGTCAGAAAATTCTGACCACTGGATTTCTTTCATGGCTATGCCTTCCCATGTGATCTTAGACAAATTAATCTCTCTGTGCTTCAATATTCTGATCTATAAAATGAGTTGGTTGCTAAATACAATTAAGGTACCTTCTACTCTAGAAAATTTCGATTTTACAAAGAGGCTTGCTTCAGCCTCTCTTAACAGTAACTTGGAATTGCTGGGCTTAACTTGTTTGGCTCCTCCACTCCTCTATTAATAGAAAAAAATAAGAATCTTAAATTTCAGAATCTTAATAGACTCACAGATGAACTGGGTTTATAATCAGGTTTCAGGCTAATTTAATAAACTGGAAGAACTTTTGCTCAGTACTTTCTTATAAACAACAGAGAATTCAGTCAACTAACAAGAAAGTTCATTATGTTCCATTGCTCATGTTTTAAGGAAGTCAGAAGCATATCAATTTATACAATTAGGAAAACAATTCACTTTTGTTTATCCAAAGCAGACTGCTTGCAAATTAGTGTTGCTCAAAAGACTTGGATGAAGCCGGGCGCGGTAGCTCAAGCCTGTAATCCCAGCACTTAGGGAGGCTGAGACAGGAGAATCGCGAGTTCAAAGCCAGCATCAGCAATGGCGAGGCGCTAAGCGACTTAGTGAGACCCTGTCTCTACATTAAACACAAAATAGGGATGGGGATGTGGCTCAGTGGTCGAGTACCTCTGAGTTCAATTCCCAGTACCAAAAAAAAAAATCTGCCCATGTGCACCCACTGTCCACCTATTCTCATAGAAAAGAATTACATTGGGCTGGGCTGGGGTTGTGGCTCAGTGGTACAGCGCTTGCCTAGCATGGTTCGATTCTCAGCACCACGTAAAAAATAAATAAAAATAAAGGTTCATCCACAACTAAAAAATTTATATATTTAAATAAAAGAATTACATAAATTTTTTCTTATTTGCTAGAATTGTGTGTGTGTCACGCACATCCAGGATTCAGGGCTTGGAAATGTCATCCTTATTAAGAAGGATTTATTCCTTTATCAGAGAGCTGTTGAAATTGGCTCTAGCACCTATAGGTTTTATTGATACCACAAAATATTAGACTAGGAAGGAACAAATTAATTTATTCAACTGATTCTTCTGGAACTTCAGAAAGGGGACAGTGGTATGTAAAATAAATTATGCTGGAATAATAGCAGAGCTGTAAGAATAGTAGTCCTCCCTTTTTTACAGGGGATATGTACCAATACTAGCAGATGCTTAAAGCCATACATAGCACCAAACTCTATTTATGGTCCCCCACCCATATGGCTTGAACATCCCTGATCTAGAAATCCAAACTGCTCTAAAACCAAAAATTTTTGACACCAATGTAGGGAGCCATCCGTGGGCTGTGTGTGGACCACCACGCAAGAGTCCCACACAGCACTAGACATGGGCTGACCTGCTGTAGCTGCACCCCAGAGATGGGTGTGACCTGCCAAGATGCCAATCAACTTGCTGACTGCAAGACTCCACCTTCTTCCTACCCTGGGAAAGAATGTTCAATGGAAGGTCTTTGAAGTCCCCTGATATAAATATAGCACACGCGGGGTTCATTGTGCCTTTTGCCTTTTGCCATTTTGCCAGTTGCCAGGAGAATCATCTGGTTGTGGGCCCATCCAACCCCTGCGTTTTGAAACTATTTTCTGTGTTCTGTGGTTTTTTCACCTCCTTATTTCTTTACTCAGTACTGGTCAGGGAATCTCATTGTTACCATCCACGTGGGACGTGGGTGACCCACCAACATGATCTCACAAGTGGAAAATTCCACACCTGACTTCATGTGATAGGTTGTGGTCAAAATGCAGGTACAGTATGACTATTGTATAAAATTATCTTTAGGCTATGTGTATGAGGTATCTATGAAACAAATGAATATCGTGTTTAGACTTGAGTTCTTTCTGAAAATATCTCCCTAGGTATATACAAATACTGCAAAATCAACAATATCTAAAATCCAAAAAACTCGGTCCAACCAATCTATACATACATACCTATGACAAAGTTTAATGTATAAATTAGACATAGTTAAGAGATTAACAATAATAGAACAATTATAACAACATACTGCAAAACAGCTCGTGAATATGGCCCTTTCTCTCAAAACTTATTATAGTGAGCTCACCTTCCTTCTTGTGACAACATGAGATAAAACTTAAATCTTTAACATATCTGAATTGCCAGCATCACTACTCCTGTGCCTTGGGGCCATGACGGAGTAAAATATGGGTTACCTGAACACCAACACTGAACTATCTCAACAGTCAATCAGACCACCAAGATGGCTACTGTGACTAACATGCAAGTAGCATACCCAGTCAGAAACACTGAACAAAGAAACAATCCACATCCTGGGCAAGATGGAGCAGGACAATGCAAGAATTCATCAAGTTACTCAGAAAAGTACATAATTTAAAACCGACAAGTTGTTTATTTCTGAAATATCTGGGTTATGTTTGTTAAGTGAAACCACGGATAAGGAGGCACGGTTATATATTAAACTGTCCTAAAAACACTTGATTCCATTTCAGTGGTCTAGTAAGCTGGCATCAGTGGAATAATAGGTAACAATAATAGTGTCATTTTTTAAAAAAATCTAGTGGTGCCAATTATTAGCACAATTTTTTCCAGTAAGTGTTGGAAAAAATATATAACCTCCAGAATACAGATTTAAAATGGGCAATTCTCAAGGGATAGGGATGAACATTTGTTTTTTAATAAGTTTCAAAGAAAACTTGAAAGATGTGAAATTCTTCAGATACCTCCTTACAAATCTAAAAGAACCCTGTTATCTTAGAAACCCAAAATGCATTTCATGTACCAATTTTGACATACATTATACAAGATATTTAGAGGGTTAAAAATCCAGGCAAAAGGAGAAATATTTAATATGGAGATAAAAGGAAGAGTAACTTTTTAAAAAGTATTTTTTCCTTTAATTTATTTCCTATTATTTATTCCTTTATTTTTTTCTGCTCCTTTCCCACTTTATCAAGGCAATATGATAAGAGAGAATCTGAAGATAAAGGGATGGATTTGAATTCTAGTTCTACCATTTCCTGTGTGTTCTTACATAAGTTATGCCTTCTCTGTACCTGTTTGTTCATTTATGCAGTGGGTATAACAATATTAAGCCGGGCACGGTGGCTCAAGCCTGTAATCCCAGCACTTAGAGAGGCTGAGACAGGAGAATCGCGAGTTCAAAGCCAGCCTCAGCAATGGCGAGGCGCTAAGCCACTCAGTGAGACCCTGTCTCTACATAAAACACAAAATAGGGCTGGGGATGTGGCTCAGTGGTCGAGTACCCCTGAGTTCAATCCCCAGTACCCCCTCCCAAAAAAAACCCAAAACATTAGGCTTGCAGAATCACTGTAAGAGTTCATAATAGAAATAGGTAATATTTACTGAATGCTTAACATGTGCAAGGTAACGTTCTAAGTGTGGAACATGCAATGCTCTATAACTGCCTTCTACACACAAACGTATCAAAATATATCTTATTTACCATGTTATCCTCTTTTATGAAGAATTTATTATTCTCTCTTATAATAAACTATAACTCAGAGAGATTAAGTAACTTGTCCAAAGACACAAAGCTGGACCCAGAACTTGAGACTAAGGACTTTCTGATTCTAGATCCTATATTAAGCCCAGAGCTCTTGGTAAAAAGTAGAGTTGAGACATGTACAATGTCTTTTTTTTTTTTTTTTGGTACTGAGGACTAAGCTAAACAACTCAGGACTGATGATTAATCATATGCCACTTCAGTGTCACTCACTAACTGATCCCAGCCAAGAGCCCTATAACTGCTAGAGGCACTGGTCACATAAAACTCACGAGAGTCAGGTGGTCAGGTCCCAATATCCCTTCACTGTGCCTTGAGTACATGTAGACCAGGGTTTCTCAATCTCAGCCCTATAGACACTTGAGGCTAGATGACTCTTCAGTGTGTCAAGGGATCTTGGCCATCCCTGCCTCCACCTGGCCAGCCAGGCCATCATCCCTGGTCTTGACTCACCAGGTACCTTTAGCACTGACTGCCAAATGTCCCCTGAGGTCAAAATCACCTTCAGCTGAGAATCACTAATATAAATCTACTTACTAATCAGGACAGGAAATTTTTGGCCCAAATCCTCAGGTTTTAAATTACTACTTGGGGAAAAAAAAAAAATTATTTATTTAGTACCAGGGTTTGACCCCGGGACACTTAACCACTAATCCACATCCCCAGCCCTTTTAAATTTTCTATTTTGAGACAGTCTTGCCAGGTTGCTTAGGGCCTCACTAAGTTGCTGAGGCTGGCTTTGAACTTGTCATCCTCCTGCCTCAGCCTCCCAAGTAACTGAGATAACAGGCATGCACTACTGTGCCTGGCTTTGAAAATATTTTGGATTAAAAAAAGAGAGAGAAGGCTGAGGTTGTGGCTCAGTGGCAGAGCACTTGCCTCCCATGTGTGAGGCACTGGGTTCAATCCTCAGCACCACGTAAAAATAAACAAAACAAAATAAAGACACTGTGTCCATGTATAAATAAAAAATATTAAAAAGAGAGAGAGAAAGAGAGAGAGAGAATCAAGACATTTAAAAGATCCAATCTTCCCTTCCTGTCAGAATTGCAAATATGCCCCTGCTCTGGCAAACTACACTCAACTTCGGCTCAAAATCACCTTTACCTGGGTGCCATTTACTTTTGTAAATGGCAATCAAGAGGCCCTTTGCAGAACATGCTACTATAAATGCCTGTCTTGAGCTTATTGCCATCTTCAACTGTGTTAGGAACTCTGTGCAGACATGGACAATAGCTAATGGCTCTGTTGCACCCCACAGCTCCCAGCTCAGTGCGAAGGATGCAGAGGGAGACGCTGAATCATCCACTGACAGCAAGGCATGGCTACCACACAGAGGCTGCAAGCATTAGCTACTTAGAGAAGGTCTTACATCTATATACGCTACTAAGTGTTAAGAATTTACATGACTATACCCCAAATCTCTTACATTACCTAGTAGATATTTTCTGTGTACACATATTGATTTAA
The DNA here is from genome assembly GCA_004024805.1 of Geosciurus inauris. NCBI lineage: Eukaryota > Metazoa > Chordata > Mammalia > Rodentia > Sciuridae > Geosciurus > Geosciurus inauris. Next base: position 109,445 of record PVHX01004460.1, on the reverse strand, counting down.
CAATTACTCGACATTATCTTAGCCAAGTTTTTTCCATATTATAAGTTTTCTACACATCTTTTTCCTTTCCACACAAAATATTTTCCTTTTATCATGAACATGTTCTTTGCCACTGTTATGGTTTGGATGTGAGGTGGTCCCCAGCAGCTCATGTGTGAAACAATGCAAGAGGATTCAGAGGATAAATGATTGGGTTGTAGGAGTCTTAACCCAGTTGGTGAATTAAGCCTTTGATAGGGGTTAACTGAGTGGTAACTGAAGTAGTAGGGTGTGGCTGGAGGAGGTGGGAATTGGGGGCGTGACTATGGGGTATGTATTTTGTATCTGGAGAGTGGAGTCTCTCTCTGCTTTCTGATCATCATGTGAGCCACTTCCCTTTGCCACACTCTTCCACCATGATGTTCAGCCCCACCTGAAGCCCCTGAAGAACGGAGCTGGCTGCATATGGACTGAGATCTCTAAACTGTGAGCCCTTAATTAAGCTTTTCCTCCTCTACAGTTATTTTAGTTGGGTTGTTTAGTCACAGCGGCAAAATAGCTGACTAAAGCATCCATCCATATGATAAATAAACGTGACCAAAGTTACAATAACCATAACTAAGATTTCTATTTACATAGAGAAGTTATATCTATTTTTGAATGATAATCCTAACCATACCAAACTATCTGGGTTAAAAATTTTTAAGAAAGTATTCCATCAGAAATGATGTTACTACTACCTGGAAAATAAACCTATATTTTTCTATTGCGTATCATTTTTGCTTGGCAAATTAAAATAACTGACTCCAGGGGCCCTTTTACCACTGAGCTACATTCCCAGCCCCTTTTATTTTTTATTTTGAGACAAGATCTTGCTAAGTTACCAAGGCTGACTTCAAACTTGAGATCCTCCTGCCTTACACTGCCGAGTCACTGGGATTTATGTATGTACCACCATATCCAATCAAATGAAGTGTCTTTTGAAATGACAAAACAATCTTAATTTAAAAAACCAATTTGTTTACTTTCACTAAACTGTTGCTTGAAAAAGGCAAAACTCTGAAGTACAATTAGGGAAACAGGCCTCAGCAGTATATCTGGTTCCACCTTTGGTTTAGATTCAGAAAGGTGAATCTCTGCCCTCCCTGTGACACTTGGGATGCCTGCTCATAAGTCAAGAACTGCCTCTGCCAATTCTTGAACAGATAATGAACATAACCAGCAAGTAATGAGACTATCTTTTTCTCTTCCTCCTTATTATAAACAATACAGTCACTGCAGAAATTTAGAAAATAGAAAAATACAAAGAAAAAATTAAATCGCCAAAGGGTCTTCCTAGTCTTTGTTTTCTGTGCACATATACACTCGAATTCTTAATAAACTGAACTAAACATCAGAATGAATGCTGTCACTTCTGAAGTTCTCAAGGAAAGCTTTACACTAATTCCAATAATCATCCTATTTACATCCTGAAGTACATTCCTGAAAATCCTCAAAAGAATGTTTAGAATCAAGTAAAAAAAATCATTCAGAACTGAGCACGGGAAATAAAGGTAATGAAACAAGACTTTACCATGAAGAAAACAATGGCTTTCCTATGTGGTTCATAACTAGCTGTAAACCTAACTCCAAAGGAGAGTACCAAAACTGCTTCTGCGCGGTAGCAGCGGATGAGCAGCACCTCCAGGGGTACTGATCTAACGAGATTTTCCATCGCTCATTTTCTTATGGATAATGTTGAAGGTGATATTTTAAACAGTCTCACAGTATACTCACATTATTTCCTATTTTCTCTAATTTATCACAATTATTTCTTCTTTTTTCCTTAGACATAATCTCTTCACCAAGCTATGCCTTCTGCGCGCGCGCGCGCGCGCACACACACACACACACACACACACACGCAGTAAAATCAACACCTGTCTTATTTATCTTATTACGCCCACAGCATTCACAGGTGACACTGAGTATTCAAATCATTTCTTTGGTTCCATAATGTAGGCTCTGAGTTAAAGAGGAGCAGCTCACTGACTCAAGGAGCTGCTTCTTAGAGTGTCTGTACTATCATGGAGTTCTACGTATCGTAGAGATTACAAAGCTGGGGTTCAGAGACATGAAACCAGGTGCCCAAGATCAAACAGGTAAAGACAGATCTGACTACAGCTGTCTTCATTAACTATTCTTCTCATTAATTTGATGTTACATTTTCTGTAATACTGGATTCAAATTTTTATTTCATCATTTTTACACTCTTAAGAAAAAAGGGCATAAGCCGTCTACTTTCTCAAGCAAGTGGCCCAGGTACAGATGAGTCACAGACAGACCTTGTGTTTTTGGTACTCATTTTTACCCCTGCTCTGTGGCAAATGATTCCTTGAACTGGAATCCAGGATTTTTACCATGGAATCCTATTACCAAGCGTACGTAGGGGATACAAATTAATAGATGATCAATTCTTCACATTATGGTAAAGCAGAAAGCCTCCATATGAAAGAATTGTTGGTTTTAGTATTAAAATCCCATTTAATCCTCACCCAACTGCATCACTGGGGATTAAACTATAATAGACTGAAAGTAAACTCTAAGGCCTTTTGAAATCCAGTCTCTATATTATTGCTTACCAGTGAGAGATCAAAGTCACAACTCTGTAACATTTGTTTAGTCTACTTCCTCTTTTACTGATTAGAAAGAAAATGGTCATAACATATCTCATCTTTGCACTTGGCACTCCATGGTGCTATTTGGTAAAAGGCCCACCAGATACCCAAGAACAACCAGTACAAACTAAACCCACTTCAGCATTCATTAGTGCTCAGGTGAAAAGCCAGGGACAGGAGCTCTGGGTAACATTAAGCTGGCACTTTATTAAACAAGACCATTGTATACTACTACTTTTCTATGTGAACAAAACCAAAAAGACTTAAAACCAACTGTTACTTCTAGATGTCTCACAAGTTCAAGGCACTGCATTCAGCATAACACATATATCATTTAATGACAACAAAATACTTTGCAAAAGGTTTTTTGAAAGAGAAGACAATCTCACTAGAGACCAAAGTGGGGGTGGGGATGTAAAGGGCCAGGGAGAGGAAGCAAACTTTTAAAAGGCATAATAAAAAGATACTGCCAAGGGCTGGGATTGTAGCTCAGCGGTAGAGCGCTTGCCTCGCATGCATGAGGCCCTGGATTCGATCCTCAGCACCACATACAAGGCAGTAAAATAAAGACATTGTGTCCATCTACAATTAAAAAGATATTAAAAAAAAAAAAAAGATACTGCCAAATTATAAATGACAGGCACAAATGGTTTCCAAGCCACAAACCAGGCTCTGATAGGGGCTGTGGGTAACTCAACTAGTCAGCTGAGATTTTATCTACACTTCTTTCCTTGGGTTACAGCCAGGTTTTCAGGTAGAAGAAATTTAAGGCACAACAGCATACAGTATAGGAAAAGTTATACAGTAAGCAAAGTAATACGGCTGGATATACTGGAAAACACTATCCAGTTGCAAAGGCATCCTAACCACTTCTTTCCCTGGTCCATTTGAGATCATACCTTTCATGCTTAATGGAAACTGTCTTCACTAGAAGTTCACAATGAATAAGATGGTACCTGGAAGTTTCCTCTAACTTAGCATACAGGCCAGACACTGCTCAGTTTTGTTCAACCATTTTCCTTATGGCTCTCCCAGGAGCATTTTAGACATTTATTTTCTAATTTTGATATACTTTCTCATTGAAATATTAATACCACAGATATGCCATATATGTTTCCGTATTGTATGTACAGCTATACTTCATACATGAAAAAGTAAGATTTCTCTTGCCCCTCAAGAACTGATCAAAGTTTATCCCTGTGGGGGCAACAATGTCCTTGTTAAGAATGTATGCTTTAAACAACAGAGGGAAGGGAGAAGGAAGGGAGGGGAGAAGGGGGGAGGGGAGGGGAGGGGAAGGAGTGGTACTGGGGATTGAATTAGAACAAGAGATACTCCATGCTTTTATAATTATTTCAAAATGGATTCTACTGTCATGTATAACTAAAAAGATCCATTTTTTTTAAAAAAAAGGCAATGGAGTAAACTGTAAATAGTGAAGTTTTTCATTATGTGAAATGTGAACAAAAATTCACAAAACTGAAAAAAATTATTTCATAAAATGGAAAAAAATGTATGAAACAAGACACTGGTAGAGCCAAATATAAAAGACTAGATTAATATAGCAGTCACGTGTATCAGGAAGATTTATAAACCTCTTTCTAATAGAGTCATACACCACATAACATTTCAGGCAACCATGGGCTGCATATATGAAGTGGTCTCATGAGATTTCCTATTGCCTTTTAATATCTTAGCATAATACATTATGTGTTTTGTGGCGATGTTGGAGTAAATAAATCTCTGTGCTGTTAGTCCTATAAAAGTATAGCATATACTAAGCCACAACCCCAGCCCATATGTATTAACATTTAAGGTAGAAATTAAAGGCAAAAAGTTATGAAGATATCTTAAAACTAGGTAAGTTGTTCAAACTTTTAATAAGCCAAACAAGCTCACAAGACTCAGGTTGGCCATTAATTTCAACCATGAATTCCCATTTAGGTAACATATCCACTTTACCTTGGTGAAGAGTAGGAAGGAAACTAAGTTTGTAACTAGATTTTCAGACTAAGTATGTTACCTTTGAATGCCAAGAGTTCAAGGAACTCTAATCAGAATTATTTGTTTTCAGTGCTATTTGTTATAACATCTAATTTTCAGCCTTTATTAGAACTGAATTTTTTTCAATCATTTAAAATGTTTAAAAATTTTAAACTAATACTTTTCTGCAACTGTTCAAATTTAAAGATCAGCATGCTCTTTGCTCAATAAATACGTAAGAAATATTACATAATCTCAAACAACTGGGATTACATGTGATAATCCTAAAGAATCAATTGTGGTTAATTTTTCTAAACAAATGACAAAAAAATCAGTTATTAGTGTTCTAGACCAGTTATCCAATACTGCTAATATCTTTCTTTACTATGCCAACCTTTTTTTTTTGCAACTGAATTCAAGGGCATTCGACCACTGAACAACATCTCCAGCCCTATTTTGTATTTTATTTAGACATAGGGTCTCAATGAGTTGTTTAACACCTTGCTTTTTGCAGAGGCTGGCTTTGAACTCACAATCCTCCTGCCTCAGCCTCCTGAGCCACTGGCATTACAAGTGTATGCCACTGCACCCGCCTCAATTTTTTATTTTAAAAAACTTTTTGGTTTTAAAAGCTTTCTGAATGGTGATGGTTGCACATCAATATGAATATATCTAATGTCACTGAACTGCACACTTAAAATAGTTAAAATGGCAAATTTTATTTGTATATGTAACCATGGTTTTTTAAAAAGTAAGAGAAAGAGAAAAAGGAGAAGAGAAGATAGAGACCTCCAAGACAAATAAACCAGTCTGAGTACCTGCTGGCAGACAATGTTCAGACAATGTTCAGAAAAGCACATTTTACTGGGCACTCAGACACCAGAAGAGCAAGATTCTGCAAAGAGCACAGGAGGTAGGTTACCCTAGAAGGGTAACGTGGCCCACCACACGGTCATAGAGCATTTTGTCCCTGAAGACTGATGTGGGGCTATACAAGGACATCCTTCTTACTTCCTAAAACTTGGGTGCATCCAAATGTAATTTTATTTCCATATTTGGGGCTTCTCCTAGAGAGAACATAGTTCCTTCATACCATAGGCTTAGGGTCCTCTTAAATATAGAATTAAGTTAATGCCAATATTTTGGTTTTTGGTTAACAATAAACCAATGTCTGAGTATTGTACAGAGAAAAGAAGAAAGCAAAGATACTTCAGGGCAAGGAACCATGAAAAACCCAAGATGTACCTCTTTGCTTTAAAGTTCTTCTAAGAATATTACTTTAGTGTCTAAAACAAGAAGAATGGCATTTTTTTTTTTTTAGAAAAACCTTTGCCCATGTACTTTCAAAGTAATAAAGCATGTTTAGTGTGGTTTCTAAATTTACAGATGTCCAGGACCCCCCAATATACCAATATCCATGGATGCTCAAGTCCTTTATATAAAATAGCATAGACTTTGTATATAACCTACACACGTCTTCCTGTATGCTCTAAATCATCTATAGATTACTTAGAATAACTAATAAAATGTATTATATGTATGTAAATAGTTTTCATACTGTATTGCTCAAGGAAGAATGGCAAAAAAAATGTATACATATTCAGTACAAATGCATTTTTTTTCCAAATTTTTTTAATCTGTAATTGGCTGAATCCAAGGAAGCAGAACCCAGAAATACTGAGGGCTGGCTGCACAGTCAGACATAAAGCACCAGGCATTACTTCTTTAATGTTTGAACTTGGGGGTCAGATTTTTCAAAAAAAAACAACTGACACCAAATAAGCTTTTCTGAACCTAGTTCTATAAATATAACAAGCACCACTGATTATAATTTTATTCTAAATTGATCCAGTTTATGTACCATATCTAAAACTTATTTGTATAGTGTAGATAGTCTAAAGCAATGCCTCACCATGGCAAATGCTCAACAGGGATTTGCTGAATGAGTAAGGAGTAAGTCTTTATTAAAAACAGGAATGATATCACAGGCTAAAATCTCTATATTCCTTCCAAATCTACTAGGATGTGACTTTGATTGTTACGGCAATAAAATACAACCTAATATCTTTGCAATTCAATCTGAATCAGATTCTCCATAAAAAAAATGGAGGAGGAGGGAGAAAGGGTGAAGAAAAGGAAGGAGTACCTCATTATGCCAGAAGGAGCTTCTCCATCAACAACAAGCATGAGACTGGACAATTTAAGAGTCCTAAACTCACTTAACACCCTATCTAACAAAAATTGAGATGAAATATTTGTTATCTACAAAATTGATCAGCCACTTAACCCTTCATCTCAGGAAGGAGGAGAGGCTCACTGTAAAATGATTTCTCTCGTTCCCTTTTGTAGTGTTTCACCTAAGACTGCAAATTTGTTGAGCAACCAAGAGCTACAGGAGAGAAAAACACTCCTCAGGCAGCGACTCCTCAGGACTATGCCATAGATTGAATTACATCTTCCCAAAGTTCGTATGCTGAAGTCCTAGCCGCTGGTACCTCAGAATGTGACCTTACTTAGACACAGGGTGAATTCAGAGGTAACCATTTAAAATGGAGTCGCACTGCAGTAGGGTGGAACCCTAACTCAATATGATTACTGGCTGTCACAAGCCAAGGAACTAAGAGCATGGCTTTTCTGACACCCTGATTTTGGACTTCAGACCTCTAAAACTGTAAGGCAATCTATTCCTAATGTTCTTTTTTTTCGGAGGTGGGGGATACTGTGGATCAAACCCAGGGGCACTTTACCACTGAGATACATTCCTAACCCCTTTTTTCTAATGTTTTGAGACAGATTCTCACTAAGTTGTTGAAGCTGAACTCAAACTTGCGAGCCTCCTGCCTCAGCCTCCTAAGAAACTGGGATTACAGGCAAGTGCTACTGTGCCTGGCTAAATTCCTGTTGTTCTAAGCCATGCAGTTTGTGGTACTTGTTATTGCAGCCCCAGCAAATTAATGCAGACTATAAAAGCTACCGTGAGCCAACTAGCCTACTCCCTTCAAACTGCATTTCAGATCTGGCCTTGCATGCCATGGCCATGACCACCACATCACCAAAGCCCCCAACGTTTCACCCTTGAGCTGCCGCCGCCACAGCTCTGCTCTCCCTAACTTCTGCCTCCTCAGGCTCTACTTCTGCCTCCCTCAGCTGCCAAACCTCCTGCACATCACTGTAACATTAACCTTTCAAAGATGCCAATTTTGCATCACTCCTTATTAAAGAATCTCCAGTGACTCACCATTACCTACAGGAAAAAGTCCAAATGCTCTCTAAGTTAACTGTAATTGTTCGGTGAGATTCTCCTCGTGACCCTAGAACGTACAACCATTACTCTTGAGGCCATGCTTCCTCCCCCGCTTGTCATTCTTCCCTTTCACCAACTCAAACTTTGACCATCTGGTGAGACTATTGTCAGGACCCACACTGTCCTCAAAGCTCTTTAAATCCAAGTCTAATTCAAAAGCCACATCTCTGACTATGCATACTGCCTGCGTCGCTCATCCTGCACTCGTCGCTCATCCTGTCACAGACTACCCTGCATGTTACTTGGCATTTGAGAAGTGCATGCTGGGATCCCACAGCTAGACTAGGAGCTCCTCAAGGATAGAGTCACGTCTTACAATTTTAGGTAGTTCTTAAAGCCAAAGACAATGTTAGGCTTATTTTAGGTAACCTCTAAATTCTTACTGAAATAACTATTAAACGTATGTTTTATATCCCCAGAAATGCAACCTTTGGCTCTTCCTTCAACTTGGACTTGAGAACTGGATATAAATATAAAGATTTTATATACTTCTAATTACTCCACATATATCCAAATAATTTTAAACTACTTTAAACAAATGGGGGGATTACCTTCAGACCCAAATTACTTACCATTCTTCATCACTACATTAGACCAGACATTGGCATTCAAGGCTTGTACAATTCGCTTTACTCCTGTAGATTCAGGGAAGTCATCTAATCAGGGGAAAACACATATAATTATACATACACTTATATGTACCTTCATACACATTCATGTATGTCTAGACATTCCCAAAGCCATATTTTCAATAATTGTGGCATAATTATCTTGCTTATTTAGTTGTTTCCTTACACCTAACTTGTTCAATAGGAAAAGGAAATATAGCAAATACAGAACTCAAGAGTTCCTGATAGGGATATTCTACAAACTAAAATAATTAAACAAACAACATGATACGACAGGCAAATACTAAAGCCATCCCCGTTGCCTCACCAATGGAATCAACTCATATTCTCCTAAGGATGTAAGTTGCCATAATCCTGGCAGAGTACTGCAGATATGAATGAATCTCAGTTATCCATGCAGAATGAGTTTCCTGAAGGCAGGATGGAACTTTCAGTACACTAGAACACCCTGCAAATGCTCTGTCTTCCACTGGGGACCATAGAGTAATAAATATTATCACTATCTAGAGAATAACCAATTAATCAGAGAAAAGAATTTAAAGTAAAAAGTGAATTTACTATAACCCTAGGTGTAAGAGACAGGCAATGGGTTATTTTTTTTAATGTAATTAATTTACTATTAGTACTATTTGCTTCTAGAATTTGACAGATCCTTCTTAAAATAACAGGACCTTGATCCCAGTTAGCATGCCAATAATGCAGTGGTATTCTCAGCTACAAATTAAGTATTACCGTGTAGAAAGGACAAAAAGATCATTCAGATGTGAAGATTGTAAAATTGAACATGGAAAGTAATGGCAGAAACAGTTTTCACATGGTTGAAAGGGAAAAAAGTCTTCGGAACACAGTTCAAACATGACCTGCCTTATGCTAGACAGTTTAACAGGAAGAGCAAAAAATTAGATGTCAGAAGATCCAAATTTGGGCCCCAACTCCATCACTTACTATCTGATCAAGGGCTAATGGCTTGCATTATCCTCAAAAAAAGGTAGAGATGACATCACCCTTTGCATATCTTTCCTAGAGGAAAGATGAACTGGAACGAATGATTGACTGGTATAACTTTTCTCCCTAGATCAGAAACTCCTTGAGGGCAGGAACCAGCCTTAATGAGTTCATTATGCCCACTATGCCAAACAGTGCCTGAAAGCAAGCAGGCACTTGGTGACTGCCTTAGGGGCTGATGAGTCATTAAAAGAATACCAACCTACTCTCACAGAAATATAGTGAGGATTAAACTGAAAATATTCTGCAAAGATGAGTTTATTGCCATCAATGTTCAGATGAAGACATAAGAGGCATGTTTATTCCAACTAAGAAAGACTCGACTCTTGAAAAAATACTACTTTAATCCAGGCAACAAAAATGAAGAGCTAGAATCAATAAGATGAAATTGAATGCAAACAAGCATAAAGTCGCATGTGAATGTCTGAGTAATACATGCAAATAAAAGGTAAGGGAATAAGGCTTGAGAACAGTTTGTATTTAAAAATTCTAGGAAAGTTTTTATTACCTTACCTAAAGATGACATGTCTAAAAATTTATTTTAAGATTAAGCTAAATTAATACAAGGACACCGTTCAGACAAAGGGCAAGGAGAAGAACAGTAGTATAAAGAGGCAGAGATTCCAAAATGATAACAGTCAAATACTCCCAACAATAGGAAGATGATTCTAGTGCCAGAAATAAAGGATGACACACATGGTCACATACATGAAGCTGGGCACAAGTTTTAGGGAACCTGAAAAACACAGAAGGAAAAACTGTACTTGCTAATTTTCAATATTCTTAAAAATGTACAGAAATAAAAATATGCCTTTTAAGCTGGGCACAAGTGGCACACTCCTGCAATCCCAGCATTTTGGGAGGCTGAGACAGGAGGATGGTGAGTTCAAAGCCAGCCTCAGCAATAGCGAGGCGCTAAGCAACTCAGTGAGACCCTGTCTCTACATAAAACACAAAATAGAGCTGAGGATGTGGCTCAGTGGTCAAGTGCCCCTGAGTTCAATCCCCAGTACCAAAAAAAAAAAAAAAGCCTTTTATTTCATTTTTGTTCTCTTCTTCTCTGGCAGGATTTTATTTCCAAAGGTAACAGCCATTTTGGGAAAACTCTAACTAAGCCAAAAAATAGAAAGATGTTTCTTAATTAAAAAAATAAATAAATAGGTTTCGGGCTGGATATATAATTCAGTGGTAGAGTATTTGCCTAGCACCTATGAAGCCATGGGTTCAATCCCCTGCACCACAAACCACAAATAAACACACACACACAGTCTCTCTCTCTCTTTTCATGTAATAATTGCGTATGTGCTATCCATGTAATGAGTGCTTATGTGCTATGTAAGTGCTTCAGTTTACATTGGTTGCTATTGCCTGGAATGTCTTTTGGAATAACTGGCGTCTTCTCAATGCCAGTCCCGACCGATCCTCTAAATAATCTAGTAACTTTTCTACTTCATGGAGAAGCTAACATGTGAGAGTTCATGGTATCAACCACTCCCTGAATTTCTAAACAGAAACAATCTCTCCCACCTCTGAAATACTACAGAACCAGTATTTTTTTTTAATACCTATGAAACTGCACTCGGTAATTCAATTATTTATATACATGTTTTATCTTTGGTACCACTTCGTAAAGTTTTGGTGGGCCAAAATCTGTCTTATCTAGGTAGACCCAACACTAGCTTATTTGGAAGAAAAAAGAAGAAAAAATAAATAAGCAGGAAGAAGAAGGTGAGAAACAAGATACAGACAGCAGAAGGCAGGTGATGCAGAACTACTTTGAGGCGAGTGGTATTCTGGGTTTATTTTTGGTTTCAAGTGTTCCAAAGACATACAGATAGGTCTGACATGCCCCCAATGTTCCTGCAGACTCAGCCCTAGCTTATTACGAATTCTAAAGAAGGAACATAAACCCTACCTGTGACTATAGGTCTAACCCTCCTTGTTTGTCAGAAGGGAATGGATAAAAGAATGGGAAAATGACAATGATTTTAGATAGAAATCCTTTATTGTTCATCCCTTAAAAAAAAAAAAACAAAAAAAGAACCAACCAACATTTTCAAAGTCCTAAAATGAGTAATGAAACCAAATAAATGAATTATTACATTATCAATAAGGCCACACCACTAGATTTTGCTCAAATCTTTTAAAATAGCTGGAGAAAACAGTGTTTCTTCAGTTTCACTGTGATTCTTCTTCCCTGGAATAAAATCATCTCTGATATATCAATCCAAATGCCATGTTTTCTACTAACACATAAACACTCACCATCCTCCTCAGGCAATTCCTCTGGACTAAGTTCAACCAATTCAAAGCCATGTTTGATGCACCATTCTTGAGCTTTTTGTCTGTTTACTCCTAAAATAATAGGCAGAACAATTTATAAGTAAAAATAAAACATGAATATGCTGTGATAATCAATACAAATCTCAAAATGTTTTTCCCTCAATGTCAATGCTACATTAAAAACATCCAGATAGAATCAAGTAATACAAAATTATTTCTTAGCCCCTAAATATCCATTCTTTAAAAACACGGTAAACAGCACAAACTCTAAAGAGAAACAGTTAAAATATGTTCCTGAAGTAATAAAGTCCCAAGAGATGTACTGTCCTAAACTAAGAAGACAGGTGTCCTGTGACTGCAAGGAACAGCAAATGTGCCGCCACCACCCAGCTGAGGGCCTTACCATCTTCTGACACTCGGTCGCAGACCAAGATCATCACCTCAGGTAACCATGCCTCTGCCAGAGGAAGCCATGAAGAGACGCTGTCAAGACCCGACTTCTAGAAGAAGCAAAACCAAACACAAACAAAAACAGAAAAAGAGACATTAAAGGAACTCACAGAAAATGCAGAGGAGGAAAAAGAGGCCTATAATTATTTCTCATTCAAGGCTCTATGGAAAAACAAAACCTTACTTGTGTGCTGTCAAAGTAAACCACAAATGCTTGCACAGACTCCGCAATCTCTGCAGTGACAAGAAATTTATTCGGCACCACACATAGATTGATATCTGCAGAGTAGTATTTATTATCAATGGTCCAGGGATAAAACCTCACAGTATCATTGGAAGTCGCTTCTACAAGAAGATCTTCTGTTCCAAGGATATCTAAATAAATGACAAAACATTAGCACTGAAAGTGTAAGTTTACATACACTGATCACTCTTCTCAACAAGATACCACATTAATCTGGTACTTAGGCTGCTTCTCTTTATTCTAAGATTCCAAAGGGTATTTATTAGAATATTCACTTCTGTGATCATTTGATTATAAAAGTAATGGTGACATAATTTAAGCTACTGGTTTTCATTTTTAAGAACACAAAAATCACTGTGTCTAAACAGTTATCTAATTAAATACCCAGAAAAGAGCAAATAGAAGAGAAAGAATGACAGCTGCATTTATTTTATTGCTTCAGTATTTCATGGAAGGTGGAAGATTATAAGCATCTTCAAGAGTCTCTATTTTGTACTTACTGCCTGCTAAAAGGAAGACAGATTAATACTATGTTATTAATAAAATAGAAGAGCTACATATATTCCCTGGGCTATATGTGTAGACATTAATTCAATTAATGGAACAAAAGAATAGAAACTGATAAATGACTCCAACTCCATTTATACAGGCTTGTTCAGACTTTGATAGCCAATGCAAATTCTTGTTTGATGAAGACACCTTTGGCGAATTTCAAATGTATAAAAGCCAAGTAAGTTAAATGTTTTAGATTATAATCGAACCTTTCAGAAATCCATGTGCAGCACAGATAAAATAGGAAACCTTCATAGAAGACAAGTCAATGATGAATAAATTAATACAGATGTGGTCATGAAACCACTGAAGCATTTTTCTTCCATCATGTCATGTAATATTTAGAATTGGAAAGGACATTATTAATTGTTCTAACCCCAACTCCCATTCCTCACACCCACGTCCATAACCTCTATTTTATGCAGATGTGGAAAATGAACTTAGGGAAGTAAAATGGCATGCCACCAATGGGTTCTTAGAATAATATAGAGAAAAATGGTCAAAAACTCCTTTTCAGAGCAAACAAAAATGAACATGTAAAATGTGCCTTAAACTCCTAATTACCAGGACACTGAATACTGCAAGTTAAATTTTAAATACCAGAGCTAAGGTTACACATTTGGAAAGCTGCCATCATTTTTCCTTGGTATAAAGACATGGGAAATTATTTAGCCCAGATGATTGCTAGGAATAACATGTAATAACATACAAATGTGTTAACTTGAAAGTGCACACATGGACCATTTTTGATAGTAAAGTTTCATTACATAAGAGGAACGTGTCTTCTGAAAAATTAAAAGCCTATCTCTAAAAACAAATCTAAAATATATTTGAGATTTTTACCTTAGACATAAGGCTGTTATAAAACTATTTCTTTTTCAAAATTTCCACCAAAATCAGAATTGTTATTCTAAAATGAACAGGTGTGTGCCCATATTTGAAATTCTGATCTCTCTTCTCATCTCTAAGAAATTAGCAGTTCTTCCTGCTTTATTTCTACCTAAAGTCATAATCTTTTATTTAGTGTCAATCAATTCCATGGCAATCAGCTACATATATCACTAATGGAGCATTACAAGTTCAGGTGGGAATTCAGCAGGAGGAACAGATGAATTATTAAAATCAAAAATTTCGTTTTCATATAAACATCTCATAAAAAAAAAAAAAAAACCTCCTTGATCAAAGTCTACTTTACATTCAAAGCTAACATTTCAAACTTAAAGCAGGTGGCATACCAACCATGTGGCTGTGTTTCTGAGAGCCAAATGCCACACAGCCAGCACACAGACCATGACATACTGATAACAGCACATATGGAAGAGAGCAAGCAAACCAAGGAAAGTAGCAAAAAAAAAAGCATAAACTGAGTTTTTGTTTTGCTTTGTTTTTGGGTACTAGTGATTGAACCCAGGGGTGAATTACTTACTGTAATTTAGAATATCTAGGTCTATTAAAGATGGTTGTTCTAGGGCTAGGGAGACAGCTCAGTTGGTAGAGTGCTTGCCTACATGCACAAGGTCCTGGGTTCAATCCCCAGCACCCACCCCCCACACACAAAAAAGATGGTTGTTCTATGAATGCTTAAAATACAAAAGAACAAACTAATGTCATGCAGAGCTCTTAAAACTTCACTTTTATACTGTCTAGTTTTTTCCATGATACTTAACAAACAAGACATTTCTTAATACATAAATTATATGTATTACAATACCTATACACAATGGAGTACTATTCAGCCATAAAAAGAATGAAATCCTGGCACCAAGACAATGTGGAAAAACCTGGAGAACACTGTTTGAAGTGAAACAAGTCAGGCACAAAAAGAAAAGGACCACATGAGCTCACTCATATGTGCAATCTAAAAAGGTTGATCTCACAGAAGATGAGAGAAGAATGATGGATACCAGAAGCTGGGGGCGGGGGGAGGTGCTGGGGAGATATCGGTTAAGGGACATACAATTACAGTTAGGTAGGATGAATGTTAGAAGAAAAAAAAAAGTCCAGAACAGGTAAATAGAGACAGAAAATAGATCAATGATTGCCTGAGACTAGGGCTAGGAAAGAAGATGGAAGGTGGTGGAGAATGACTAATGTTTATGGAGTTTCTTTCTAGGGAGATGAAAATGCTCTAAAATGACTGTAGTGGAGGCTGTATAGCTCTGTGAGCACACCGAGAACCACTGCATGGTACACTTTAAATGGGTGAACTGCACAGCATGTGAATTATATCTCAATAAAACTTTCTACAATAAATAAATAAAAGTCAAAGAATCAGAATCAGAATCAGAAGAAGAAGAAAAGAGTAGCTCTTTCTCCTTTTTTTTTTTTTTTTTTTTGGTACTAGAGATTGAACTCAGGGGCACTCGACCACTGAGCCACATCCCCAGCCCTATTTTGTGTTTTATGTAGAGACAGGGTCTCACTGAGTTGCTTAGCGCCTCGCCATTGCTGAGGCTGGCTTTGAACTCGCGATTCTCCTGTCTCAGCCTCCCCAAGTGCTGGGATTACAGGCTTGCGCCACTGCGCCTGGCTTCTCCTTTCTTTAAACCCAGATGGGAATAGAACCAATAAGTTGGGAAAATGAATTCCACACTTTAGTCGCGGGGTGGGTTTTGTTTTATTCTCTGTACCGCCTAAAACAAGTTAATAGCTCAATTCACTTTTCAGATTTTTTTTCATTTTAACATTTTGTGTCTAATCAGATACTCTGAGTGAAGCTGCATATGGACTTTATTATAACATCTGTGCCATATTAGAACTAGGGAGAGAGGAGTGAAGACTGCCTCATTCTAGTTCTCATCATCAATATCTTAATGTAGAGTTTAATTGTAAAAATGTAAATGTAAATGTCTACATTAAATATCACTTTCCTCTCTTGTCTTTTTTATTTAGCTTCAAATGCTTAACAAGTTTATTCTTTCCCAAAGTAAAACAAAATCACCAAATGCTTGTGCACATGGCTAAGTTTTGAGATCAGCTAGTATAACTCACTCATTTCCCAGATGAGAAAATTGAGAGCCAAAAAAAAGAAGCCACTTTCCTAAAAGGAGCAGAGCCTAAAACTGGTGTCAGGTCATCAGCATTCTTTCCTACTGCACCACCATGTTACGACAAATGGCATCTGAGCTAGATCCCACTCAAACGTCTGTCACAGCCAAAACTAACCCTTGGACCTAAAGTATCCTCTGTCCTTTTAGGACCACTAAAACCAATAAATGGGGGTACCATTACAAATGAACCCTCAGGACAATTAACCCATGAGAAAACTGTTTATGGCATTCAGACATTTATGTCAAAGGGGAGTCCCAGTGATTTTCGGGGTTTGCTATGCTTTCTGTGGTTTGTTGTTGCCATAGGTTTCTTCCTAGAGAAACCTGCTATGATCTCCCTTCCTTGCCCTTCCTTGCACTGAATTTTGATTTGTCCTCCCAAATACACACAAATCAATCAAAAATCAGCTTCACTCTCCTGGTAGAGATCAGCCTGTCTCATTCTCCCACTGTTGGCAGCCACCTGGTGGAGCTGTAATACATAATTTGTTAAGAGACAAACACTAGGTGATTAATTGCCAGGTCTCGTATTACACACTTGATTTCACAGCTTAAAGTGGTTAATTTGTAGTGCTTTTATATAACATGTTACATTTCGACCCAGTTCCAGTAGCAAGTGTAGACCTTTCCTCCAGTTCTAAATGCAAATATAAAAACCTCTTTCCCTATTTGAGAAATCATCCTTCTATAGTCATCATTCTATGTACCTTCTTACTTCCTTGGTGAATTTATTTCCCCTATAATCCCACAGAATAAGCTGTTGAAAAGAAACCTAAGGGATCTGAAGGGAGCTGTATGCCAAGGCAACATTTCAGTTTAGTGACCCAACACCTCTCTCTTCCTTTTGCTCAACTTTGTCCTGCTCCCTGTTTAGCCTCATATTCCTTCTAAGAGTGTCAATTTGGTAAGCAAATCAGAAAAAAAAAAAAAGAGGCAGCCAAGCTTTTGATTGTTCATATTCAATAAGAGTTGATACTCTTTTTATCATGAACGAGGAACCAGACTTAAGGTGAATTCTCCAAACCACCACAAATATCCATTTTCATGTGTGTGCGTGCATGCACACACACACACATTGACAAGTGCATTTTAAAACTAAGCACAATGATACTGTGTTTTGGATTTTTCACATCTCCTTTAGCAATAAAACAATTAAGAACACTTTTAATCCCAATAGGATTAATGTACACTTAACTAATCATGACCTTTGTAAAGAGAAGCTGTCTCCTGGTTAAATCATATTTCCTATGTCCTGAGGGAAGAGACAGCTACCACCACAAATCAAGATGATCTTTCCAGAAACCAGCACTCCTCTGAGAATACAAAGTTAGCTGTATTCTTTCTCAAACTGAAACTGCCTTTATAGCCAAGCATCACAGCACCCCACCCCTTACAAGTGAAGACCCAAAGTTGCTCTCCCTCGCCTCTGTGAAGACAGCACTAATCAGAAGGGAAAAGGCCACAGAAAACAGCCAGGACAGACCTGGGGTCAGACAGACCTGCATGTGAATGCTGGCCCTCACCAGCCCTGTGTCCCATTCCTCTAATGGAGACAAAAACACTTCTCAAATAGTTGTGATTAGGTGAAAATGTGTAAGAAAGAGCAGGCACCGAGCACAGAGGAGGGCCTCAGAAGAGGTTTCTCCCCTAGTTTGCTGATGCATGGCAGCACTCCTGACTTGAGGGTGGGTGTGGACCTCACTAAAGAGGGTTAGTAGGTTCAATCCCCAGCACCTCCCCCCCCCCCAAAAAAGGAAACGCTATAATTAAGAAAAACCCTTCCTTCAAGCTGCTCTGGCACCTCTCTTCCAGCCCTGACCACCCCCTAAAATATGCCTTCGCCAGTTTTTCTTTTCCATTGTTAAGGCATAAACTGAGACAAAAGGAAAAGCAAGAAGGAAAATTATAGACGTCAGCTGAAGGGGGAAGTAGCCATTATGAAAGAAAAGAACTGAGTAAAATGTGATTTGGGGGGAAAAAACAAAACCCAGGGTTTTCATTAACCATTGAAGTAAAAAGCCTTTAGAAACCATGGCCATGTTACTACAACCAGTTAGTTACTAGTTCACTGCCATAATTCTCAATTCATGAGAATGTCATAGAAGAGCGGGTGTGGGGCTATGGTGCTTTGCCGAATGCTTTGCAGCAGTTATTATAACCAACAGATGACTCCCGCAGACTAAGAGCAGACCATAGTACTGCAATGTAAGGGGCCCTGCAAGCCTGCATGGCATTTAAAGGTTAAAACTGAAATGTTAGAATTGGGACTTTACACAGACAAATGCCAGGAAATTCCTATCTGGGAGTCCCTGAGTAACTATAGCCCAGCCTCCGGGGGCAAGTTCACACAGTGTTTCAGTCTATGTGACAAGTCAGTAGCTGGAGCAGTCCTGAATTGCTGGGGGAAGAATAACTAGACTGAGGTAAAGCAGCATGCCGCTGACTTAGCAGCAGTGCAGACATTCTGCTTTGCTGACCACACTTCACTATCTCTCTTTGACACATCCCTTCTCTCTGGTCACATTTCCACATGCTCTTAGGCTTTTTATATTACAGTGGAAAAATTTTAGCAGTTGAAGCAGAGGAAATATAACTCAGTCCTCCTTCTTTTCTTCAAGTTTACTTTCTCCCAATAGCCATCTGGGACTAGTCACTTCAGCTTCATTTTAAAATAACTGTGTGTGCATGCAAGCACACGTATGGTCTCTGCTTGCCTTTTGGAGGATCTCACAACCCAAGGAGAAACATGCAAACAAGAATATAAAGACACTGGTAGGAAAGGGAGAGAATACCAAGCAGGGTTTTATAAGGGCCAAGCAGAAACCATCAGCCTCTAAGTTTTATGGGCTGCCTGCAAAGATCACTATCAACTCCTGTAGCACATGCCGTGGGCAATTCTGATCCAAATTTTTTGGGAGAAGGAACATCTTTGAATTCTGTTACTCTTACCTATTCAAAATTGTAGTTCTACATATACATCTAAAGCAGAGGTTTTCTGTGATTTTGCCCCCCACAAAGCCAAATGCCAACATTTGGAGGTTTTTTGGGTTTTTTTGGTTTTTTTAGTTGTCACAAGTGGGAAGATGCTACTCACATTTGAGCAGAGGCCAAGAAACTGCTGAATATTCTACAATGACCAGGACAGCCCCACAGCTGACCCAAAATGTCAACAGTGTGTGGAAGTTGAGGAACGCTGATCTACAGGAGAAACCTTGTGGAGTTGACTTGATTTATTCATGACACAAAATAATTCTGGAATACAAAGTTAGTTTTATTTGTCTCTTAGAACTGGAACTAGTCATTACAGCTGGCATCATAACTTCCTACCCCAGATACAAATGTCCTCCACTCGAACTGATAAAATCTATTTCTGATATAATCTATCTCATGCCTTCTTTGATTATTAGCCTTAAAAATTATTTGGCAATTACTCTTAGGTGCTTTGAGAATAATCTATGAATGTTAGTTTTTTGGAAAAATGATTGTATAAAACTTAAACAGGACAATTGTGAGATGAAATATTTTTATATTCAAATGGTAATTTTTCAAAAACAAATCGTCACACAATAAAAACTTACAAAAAAAACTCAACTCTATTCCGAATGACAATATCTGCAGCAGACACTAATTTATTCTAAAAGAAAAGTATATTCAAGATGCATTTTCCAAAACAGAATAAGTTTAATGAAGAACATTTATGCTGTAGCCCCTGTACTCAAAGACTGAAAACACATTTGGTCCACTAGAAAATGTCACAAAGCTAACAAATCCAAAGTCCCAGCCTCCGAAGTCCTTTAAGAAGGGCAAAATCACTGCTGGGCAATACACAAAGGGTCATGGAAAAGAAAACATGATAAACCAGAGTTTGCCAAAATTTAAAACTTTTGCATTTCAAAACACATGAAAAACAAAATAAGAAACTGGGAAAAAATGAAAATTATACATTCATACGGACCTATAAGATATAAAGAACTCTTAAATAAGACAAAAAAATTTTTAAATGGGCAAAAATATTTGAATAGACCTTCCATCAAAAAAGATATGGATGGACTACATGCACACAGAATAATTCTCAATATTATTAATTATCAGGGAAAGGCAAATCAAAACCACAAATAGATACTTCACACTTATTAGAATAGCTATAGTCAAAAACACGGATAATAACAAGTGTTACTGCAACCTTCAGTACATTGCTGATGGAAATGTAAAATGGTACAGCCACTCAGACAGTTTGGCAGTTGCTTAAAATATTAAATATAAACTTACCATATGACCCAACCATTCTACTCCTAGGCATCTACCCAAGAGAAATGAAAACATATGTCTACACATAAAGTTGTACAAGAATGTTCACAGCAGCATTATTCATAACAGCCAGAAAGCAGAAACAGCCCAAATGTCCCTCAACTGTTGAATGGATAAACACAATGTGGTACAACGTATCCATAAAATGGAATATGAAGCGCATGCTATAATACCCATGAACCTCTGAGACATTATGCTACAAGAAACCAGACACAAAAGACTACATACTATAGGATTCCATTTATATGAAATGTCCAGGAAAGGCAAAAAAAGAAAGTACCATAAAGTCAGGAAGAACATTAATGGTGGCCTGGAGCTGATGGGGGAATGAGGAGAGACTGCAAATAGACACAGGTTTCCTTCTGGGGTGATACAAATGTTCTCAAATCACATTGTAACAGTGGTGGCACAACTCTGTAAACACATTCAGAAATCAATAAATTATACACTTAAAACAAGATTTAAATGATATTTCCCACAGGGCTACTAAAAACACATGGAAGTCAGGAGAAAACGCCCTTATGTTACTGATGATGTAAGTGACTGAGGTACCTACTCCAGGTTCTCAGCAATGGATGGCACGTATAAAGACACTCAGTAAATCATTGTGAAATGAAGCTAACTCACTTAAAGTCAGATGGCTAAGAAGAGAACAGAACAGACACTCTTCTCCCCACAGAAATCCGGCACCATCCTGGCAGAATTCAGACAAATGGCAACTCTGTTCTATCAGCATTACAGTACTGCTTATAACCAAAAACCACACATTTTTCTGCCCTAAGCAGACAGGATTTTAATCCAAGCAGGGTTTTAGATTTAGATATACGGTGTCCTCAAAAGCTCATGTGCAGCCAGGCACGGTGGTGCACACCTGAAATCCCAGCACTTTAGGAGGCTGAGACAAGACTTTTGAATTCAAAGCCAGCCTCAGCAACGGCGAGGCGCTGAGCAACTCAGTGACACCCTGTCTCTACATAAAACACAAAATAGGGCTGGGGATGTGGCTCAGTGGTCGAGTACCCCTGAGTTCAATCCCCGGTACCAAATTTAAAAAAAACAACAGCTCATATGTGAGAAAGTGCAAAGAAGTTTTTAGAGGTGAAATGATGGGACCACGACTGCATTAACCCAGTTAGTGCATTCATCCACTTGAATGGATTAACTAGGTGGTAACTACAGGCAGGTGGGGTGTGGCTGGAGGAGGTGGGCCACTAGGGATGTGCCTTTGGGGTATATATTTTGTGCATGTGAGCACAGCTGGTTCTGCTTCCTGACTGTCATGTCCTGGGCTGCTTTCCTCCTGCACACCCTTCCACCATGATATGCTGTCTCACTTCTGGGCCAGAGCAACAGAGTCGGCCGTCTATAGACTGGGAGCTGAAACAATGAGAGCCACATAAACTTTTCCTCCTCTGAAACTGTTGTTGGTCTTTTGGTCACAGCAGGGGAAAAAAAAAAAAAAACAAAAAAAACTGACTAAAATACATAGTCACACTTTTCTCCACCTCCATGCAGAACCAGCTATCAGGTCTGTATGGAAAATTAAACTCTAAATAAGTTGTTATTGAACCTAAAACATTATAAAGACTCTAAGAGTCCTTAACTGGTCTGCCTTAACTTACCTCAATCTTGCTTCTCAGACAAGTAATTACTAAAGATGTATTTGTGGTATATGTGTGCACTGGCCCCAACATAAATATACTATGTCATGTCCAGGTTATCACTGTTGCCAAATTTAAAACAGTTTTCATACTACAACCGTACAAAACAGATTTTAAATCATATTTCATTATTTATTGTCATTATTTATTGAGGAATTACACAGGGCAAAAAGCAGCAAGTTGTTTAAACCAAATGACCACTGCATACTTTCTAGATATTTTTCCTTTTGCCATAAAAAAACAGATGGTCCAGAAATAAAGGTGAGTCTAGACATGTTCAGAATCTTCCAAGACGATACAATACTCTGTATCATAAATAGTTTTGTACAAGCTGGGTGAGGTGGCGCACGCCTGCAATTCCAGCACTTTGGGAGGCTGAGACAGGAGAATTGCGAGTTCAAAGCCAGCCTCAGCAACAGCGAGGCGCTAAGCAACTCAGTGAGACCCTGTCTCTACATAAAACACAAAATACAGCTGGGGATGTGGCTCAGTGGTCAAGTACCCCTGAGTTCAATCCCCAGTACCCCCCCTCAAAAAATAGTATTGTACAACATGGCTGATACATAATACAGATCCATTAGTATTTCTCTTCTTCTTCTCTACCCTCCCCCCAATTTATTGGAAGGACAATATTTAATAACTATCTCATTCATCAAAAATATCTTTAAAAAATTAGTCTAAAACATAACATAAAAAGTCAAATTCTCTACTCCACAAGGAAGAAAACAAACAGGACACTAATAGAGATGTTTTCATTTATTATTTAACTTAGCACATTGCATCTGTGAAGCCTCCAACAACCATGAGAGGGTAAATGTAAATTTATTTGGAGAGCTTTAAAAGTTCTTATTATAACAGTAAAATCTACTGTGGTATTTCCTATTCCTTACCTCTACTTTGCCTATATACAGTTCAGGATGCTAAAAACTTGACCATATTTCATATGCACAAAGGAGCTGGAATTGAATCTTGGCCCCCCAACTTCAATGTGCTAAACAACTTTGGGAAACCACGGCTTCCCTAAGCTTTAATTTCACACGCAAACATGCACTGGAATGTAACACAGACACGTTTTTAAGTCCCTCTGCGTCTGGAGAGATAATGAACTTATATTTAAGCCTTCCCTCCTCAAGTTGATGTCTTAACATCCACTCCTCTTTTAATAAACATTAAACTCTTAAGCCCTAATGTTAATTGAAAAATTTTAAATATATTAAGTATAAGAGCTAAAATCAAATCAGTTCCTCTATCCTTATTACCAGTTGAACTCACTGCTTTAGTATGACCACCTGCTGAATCATTCAGGGATGACAACTCTAGGTCCTTGTGGTAGACCTTGCTGGCCTGGTCTTTCATCTACTTAATAAAGACTAGGACATAAAAAACGGAATCAAAGGCAGATTCTTCCCACAACAAAATTAACAACTTTGCTTAGCAAAAACTGTTACTTATTCCTAGAATACACCACTAGGCTCCACTCAAAATACCTCCAGAAGCTTTCAGGAAAAAATGCAAATTAGAAGACTCAACTCTTATCTCTATTCTGTTGTTAGACAATGTTGGCTAAGCTTTACAGTCTCTACCTTTCAAATAAGAATATTCTCCTGGGCTGGGGATGTAGCTCAGTGCTAGAGGGGATTGCCTAGCATATGTGTGGGTCTGGATTCAATCTCCAGGACCACAAAAATAAATAAATAAAATACTTTTCTCCTCAGTAAATTACTTCAAGAACTTTTTATAAATTTAGGAGTCTGACAGACCTAGAAACAAACTCTCAGTCCTATAGAATAAGCATATTTTCCAAATAAGCAATGTCATAAATAATGGCTGATTTTGTCTGTGTAATTCTCCAAAACTTAATTTATCCATTATATAATTGAGTTTTCTGATTCTGCAGTATTAGAAACCTGAGGACAGAGGGTTGTTTCTTTTTTCTTTCTTTTTTTTTTTTTTTTTTTGTACCAGGGATTGAACTGAGGGGTACTCGACCACTGAGCAACATCCCCAGCCCTATTTTGTGTTTTACTTAGAGACAGGGTCTCACTGAGTTGCTCAGCGCCTCACCATTGCTGAGGCTGGCTTTGAACTCAAAAATCTTATCTCAGCCTCCCCAAGGCTGGGATTACAGGCGTGTGCCACCATGCCTAGCCAGAGGGTTGTTTCTACGCTTAAATGTTTCTGAATTCCAAACTCAAAAAGTTAACTTTTGTAATATACAAGTGTTTACGGAAACCTTAAAATGAGGCTTAAATTTTCAAAAAATAAACACACACAAAAATTAAGAATGCTAGAGTCAAATTAAGAAGCATTATACAACCTAACATAAAAATACAAAATGAACACAATAATATAGAATTTTATATCTGGAACAATCCTTCATTTTTAATGTTAATCCTATATAGGAATGACTTATAAATG
Organism: Geosciurus inauris; assembly: GCA_004024805.1. Taxonomy (NCBI): domain Eukaryota; kingdom Metazoa; phylum Chordata; class Mammalia; order Rodentia; family Sciuridae; genus Geosciurus; species Geosciurus inauris. The sequence goes on along the minus strand of PVHX01004460.1, from coordinate 84,922 downwards.
TCTCTACTTTGGGGGCTGGGATTGTGGCTCAGTGGTAGAGCGCTTGCCTTGCATGCGTGAGGCCCTGGGTTCGATCCTCAGCACCACATAAAAATAAATGAAATAAAGACACTGTGTCCATCTACAACTAAAAAAAAAAAATTAAAAAAAAATGTCTCTACTTTGAGTACTTCATTGAGAAAATAAAAATCTAGGTTCTCCTAAAGATTATCAGGCAAGTATAATGCTCTTTTTAATGTATATTTTAATTTAATATAGATCTTCTGGGCAAAGTTTTTGTTTCCCCTCTCCAATCAGAATTAATACTTCAACCATTCCAAATGGTAATGAGAGGATATTTTAAAACATTCTTTTAGGGGTTAATCCTATCATCATTTCTTACACCAAAGCCACCACTTTAAATTAAATAGTTTTGACTACTAAGGATTTCATTCATACATTCACAAAACATTTCATTCACACACTGCAATTTACACAAACCCTGAATTTGAACATGCACCTCAGAACTTACTACCTGAATGCTTTGGGCAAGTCACCTTATATTTCCAACCCACAGCTTCTTCATATTGTAAAATGGAGTAATTAATGTGCCTTCACTGAAATACAAGGATCAAATTAAATGATGCAAAAACACAGCCGGAAAGAGTACTGATATACATACATAGATGTTTGTTATTATTATAAGATCTCCAAATACCTATATTTTGCTAAAAGAAAAAAAATTGCTCAGATGTTCTAGATGTTTGTTCAGATGTAGAAAGCAAACAGCCTATAATTGCTGAGTTGGCAATACATAGTTTAAAACCAAACAAATCTCTAAATTTCCTTCCATGGAAAAAGAGTAAGATGCTAAAACTTAGATATCTATATTTTAACATTTTCAGAGATGGAGTATACATTTCCACTACATTCCTCTTGAGGGTAAGAATAATATCTTGGTCATCATTTTAGCTGAAGTAACTGGAACAGAGATTAGCTCTGTGGTTTTCTGTTTATCTGTCTGTCCTGTTTTGTTTTGTTTTTCTTTGTTTTGTAGTATAGGGATTAAACCCAGGAGTGCTCTACCACTGAGCTACACACCCAGTTCTTTTTACTTTTTATCTTGAGAGAGGGTCAAGTTGACCAGGCTGGCTTCCAACTTACAATCCTTCTGCCTTAGCCTCCTGAATCGCTAGGATTACAGGTGTGCATCACCCCGTCCAGCAGCTGTTTAATAACTATTTATCAGATTACACTTTTCCAGAAAAAAAGTAAAATGTGCATGAAATGTATGTGAGATGGAAAGAGCTCTGGCCCTAGAACAGAGGCACTTACTCTCACCTCGTACATAACCTTGCACAAGCTCCTCAAGTGTCTTAAGCCTTCATTTCCTTTTAAAAGTCTACACTGTAAGGTAGTAATGATTCTTTTAGCTAATGTATGACATCTCACCACAATACTGCAAATCAGGCCTTTGAGTGACAAAAAGAAAAAAAGTTTCTCCCAAACTCCATGCATGTACTTTATCCATAGTAGAAACCTACTGATTCTTACTTTAGGTATTTTTCTAACAAACTTGGTCATCTGATTATGAAATATTCTCCACTGTTTGTTAAAAGTGGTAAAATAGTTCAGATGTTGAAAGGAAGAGAAACTGGAGGACCCTAAAAGCTTGCTCCTCCTGATGCACAAGTTTCTCAAGTAATCTGCACACTATTCTTACTTTGTCACTACATTAACATTAATGGGCCCAGAAAGGAAAAGTCATCTAATTTTAAAATGAATTGGAGGGGCTGGGATTGTGGCGCAGTGGTAGCGTGCTCGCCTAGCACGCGTGAGGCACTGGGTTCGATCCTCAGCACCACATAAAAACAAAGATATTCTGTACACCTAAAAACTAAAAAATAAATATAAATAAATATTTTTTTAAATAAATAAATAAATAAATAAAATGAATTGGAGTTACCTGAGACATTTTACATTCAGAAATAAAATGGATTATTTCACAGAATTAATTTTATCCCAAATAATGTTGACTCTGTAGCAGGGACTTAGTGCCAGCCCTCACATGGGCTAGAAGCTACCTTCTTTAGGTCAGATTCCTGCTCAACTATGCACACAGACATGTTAATCACTTAGGAAGTATCTGTCTAAAAACTGGTAATATAAAGTTGATCAGTCCTAAATTTGCCTTACCTTGTCTCCCTTCAAGACTAAAGACACCAAGATATAAGAGTAACTAAGATATTTTCAAGATTCCAGGAATAGTCAACAAGCATTCTTGGATGCCTGCTCATGATGGGACTGCCCACTAAGCAGGAGGGATTACCCCATGATAAGAACTGAGGCTGTTCTTTGAATTAGGAGCAATCCCTTGCCCTCTCAAGCAATGATATCTCTCAGCAGAATCTGACCCAAGATAACAATCAACCAGATGACACAGACTGAACAAGATTGCTTTACTATGCACATTTCTTGCCCACCCCACTTCTGTTCCTTCCCCTTTATCAACCTGAAGCTCTTGTCAGTACCCCAAAGACAGGGCTAGAACCTTTGCTTCCCAGTGTGGCTCTAACCACAATAAATAATAAATTCCTTTCTTGCTTCATCACCACTCAGGTCTCTATTTAGACTCTCAAAGCAGAGGGTGGCAGGACCTGGTTGGCCGGGGACCCTGAAGAGTCAGGCCTCTGACCTAGGATTCCATAACAATCTCATGGAAGTACAATGTTACTATCTGGGAACTACAAGTAATCAGATCCTTTAAGGCAAGGACCATTAGTTGCCAATTCTGATCTCTAAAGCATATGACAGCACCACAGCCGTCCTGACATTGTCTTTGAAAGGACTTTCATCTATCACTAATGAGAATCCAAACACATTTAAGTCTTTTGCAAAGTTCACTAAGCCAAGATTCTTAAGAATCTTGAGCAAATGCTGGTATAGTCACTAAATGAATACTTAATGGAAAATAATTTTTTAAAATATTTTTTTAGTTGTAGATGGACACAATATCTTTATTTTCTTTCTTTTTATGTGGTGCTGAGGATTGAATCCAGAGCCTCACGCATGCGAGGCAAGCACTCTACCACTGAGCTACAATCCCAGCCCCATGGAAAATAATTTTCGATAGAATGTCAAAAATACCCCAGGATAGGGGCTGTGAGCCTTGGGTTGGATCTCCAGCACTACAATTAAAAAAAAAAAATCAGGATAAAAATTGTATATGAAATGTAATTACAGTTATTTTTTCTTTTAAAACTATGCATTGGAAAGAAGGATTGAAATGTTCATTCTTTGTGTTTAGATAATGAAACTTATGGCTGACATTTTCTTTTCTCCATATGCTAAATTTTACTAAATGAGCATGCACTTGTTTTACAATGAAACCATAAAAGAGGGTTGGGAGGAACACTGCTTAGAGATAAGGAAATGGCATAATTAGAGCAGTTAGCTACCATTTAGTAAGTGCTGTAATTAAAATTTTAACCTAGCAAGGAACTTTCTAAGTGAACATAAATAATAATTAAATCGGGATATTTGTGCTGGAGGGACATTTTGCCTAATTTTGTCATTTGACAGATGTAGAGAATTATAATTGTATGCTGTATTACAGTTTACAAAGTGCTTTCACACTGGCATCACCTGTCCTTCAAAACACCTGTTCCTAAGCCCTATTCTAGGAATCAAGAAATGAGGGTTAGAGAGAGTACATACTCCTGGTGCTCACCTGTAATTCCAGCGATTTGGGTGGCTGAGGCAGGAGGATCTCAAGTTCAAAGCCAGCCTCAGCAAAAGCAAGGCACTAAGCAACTCAGTGAGACCTTGTCTCTAAATATACAAAATAGGGCTGGGGATGTGGCTCAGTGGTCGCTGCCCCAGAGTTCTCCCTCCCGGATACCCTCTCCCAAAAAAAGAGAGATAACATACTAATGCCTAGGATTTATGGAATGCTTACAATATACCAACTTCTGAGGTAAAGCACAATCTTGTGAAAATTATCCTCATTTTACAGATAGGGCAGAGGTTAAGTACCTTGCCCACAATTATACAGCTAAGAGTCAGTTTTCTGATTCAAAGCCATACATATAAAATAGAAATTCTGGATTCAATTTCACAGTCCCTTGGTGGTAAGTTGGCCCATGATCCAGTTCCGTACTCTCGCAACTACCTTGGTCTAGTTCAAAAACATTTCGTTTAAAAGTTAGTTTGGGGAATAGGGGTGTATCTCGGTGGTAGAGTGCTTGCTCAGCATGGGCAAAGAGCGCGCACAATACAAAGTTACTTAGTTTGACAGCCACGCTGCGGATCCAGAAGCAAAACAAGATGTGCTGAACTCCAAAACTAAAGTTAGTGGAGAGTCCACGCCTCAGGAGGAAGGCAAGGCAGTTAATAACCAAAAATGGAGGGGGCAAGGCTAACAAGTCCTATATACACTAGTCAAGAATTCAGAGGAAATATCTCCGTACCTCAGCAACAGGGAGAGTAACAAAAATCACAATAACAATTCTAGCACCTTACACTCTTGTAACTCAGCACAATTTGCAGAGCACCTTCAGGTTCATCTCAATGGATGGGCTGGGCCAGCAGGGATTAGTCCCACTTTACACAAGAAGCTGCAAGGCAAGCAGCGTGGGTCGGGTGGGCAGGAAAGCTTAAGAGCAAAGGGCAGACACCAGGGGAGACACGGCATCGCCGCGCTGGGGAGGAGTCCAGTGCCCACCGCGCCTACAAGGCCCAGAGCAAGGCCGCAGTCCTGGGACGGTCGCCCCCGAGGCTCGAGGGCTTTGGAGGTCGGCCAAGGCGCCTCGCTACTCACGTTGGACCAGTCGGTCTCCGGTGAAAGTGGAAGAGCAGCTGGTGACTAGTGCACAAGGGACGCCAGCAGCCATAGCTGCGCTCGCGAGCCGGTCGGGTCCGGGAGCCGCTTCCGCCTTGGGCTGCACCACTGTCGCCGGCGCGCGGGGGAGACGCACGGGGAAGAGTGCGTTCTTGGAATGGAGCGGTCGCCGACTCCACCCTTACTCCCCCTTCCGCTGCCGACGTGGGACCGACCGAGCTGCGCGTGGTGTTGCCATGGGTACGAGCGCCCGCCCCCGCCGGAGGTTTCTGCAGCTGGAGGCCGCGCCTCCGCAGGGCGGTAGCCCTCCCCGGCCCTAACCATGGCTCAGGGGTCTGAAAACTACGACCCCATCGGATCCATCTTAATCCAGGTGGGAAGCGGGCCTCCCTTGGTTCTGCCCAGCTACGACACTTGCGAGCGAGGCCCAGCAGCGCCAATTCACAAGCTCCCACACATTTGGGGCGCAGTCCCCAGTCCGACTCCAAGGCAGAAGAGACTCACCAAAATGCTTGCCCAGAGCCACCCCCAGGGCCCTAACGTGCCGCCTGTGCCCTACCCTGCAGGTGGTGTTGCCCAGTCTCTACCGTCCCGCCTCTGGTAGAACCGTTCACCCTGAACCTACCTGTCCTTCAAAAAAATCCATCTTACGCGTTAGCACCACTTAAAAATGTATATTCTGAGAAATTTGAACCCATGACTTGAAGGAGCGGAGGAGAGACAAATTAGAGACATTAGGAAGTGATAAGAAATTTAAGGAGAAATTGCAATATGTAAACCGCTTTTCTTAAATATCTTAAATGTACTTTGTTTAAGAACATACACTAAGAAAAATATATTAAAGATAACTTGGATTGCAAATCATATAAATGCTTCGAATATAGAAAAGTGACACATTAAAAAAATGCATGCTCAAATTTGAGAGTCACTAATTCATATTGTGTGGTAAAATATAAACTCAAAGGTGATTTCAAAGAAAAAATCACAATCAAAGGCTATGTATTTACTTACTGGTATCATGCAGCATTCTAAGTGCTGTATATACCTCAACTCATTTAACCTTGCAACAAGACTGTCAGTTAAGTACTGTTGTTATTACCTGCATGTTAAGCAAAGGAAGCTGACCAAAAATGAGTACTGTGGATAGGCCCATATGCATGGAAAATGCAAGTACACTCCTCAAGCTTTTTTTTTTTTTTCTTTTTTCTTTTTTGTGGAGCCGGGATTTGAACCCAAGGCCTATTTACCTGACAGGCAAGCACTTTACCACTGTGCTACACCCTCAGGCCCTCAAACCTTTTCTATCCATCATTCCTGGTATAAAAGAATGTCTACCCTTACCTCCTCTTTTGCTCCTCTAGACATTTAATTCCTTCCTTTTCCACTGAATTTTTACCACCCCTCAGCTTTGTATACTTGCAGACACATATGTGTATATATTTATGTATTAAGCATGTACTTACTGGTTAATGTTTAAGTATGAAGGCATGAGTCAGATGGCCTGGATTTGAATAGTTCCACCAGTTCATCAGCTCTTGTCAACATACAGAGGTTTCTTGGCCTCTTTAAATGTTAGATTCCCTCAAGTATAAAATGAAGATGTGGTGCTGTAGGAGTCTTTTAATCCTTATAAGATTCCCTCATAGAAGACTTATAAGTATTAAAATATAGAATTGCATATAAAGTATAACAATAAATGTTATTATTAGATGTGGTCTGGGTTCTTACTTTTAACAATATTTAATTGCATGTACATTTCTATCTCTAGACTGATTTCTATTTTAAGTTCCTGAAAGAAAAGGAAAAAATTAAGGTTAACCTGTTTCTTTAATCTGTACTATTTCAGGTTTTTGTTTGTTTGTTTGTTTTGGTACCAAGGATTGAACTTAGGGGCACTCAACCACTGAGCCACACCCCCAGCCCTATTTTGTATTTAATTTAGAGAATAGGGTCTCAATGAGTTGCTTAGCACCTTGCTTTTGCTGAAGCTGGCTTTGAACTCGTGATCCTCCTGCTTCAGTTTCCTGAGCCACTGAGATTACAGGTGTGCACCACCCCAACCAGCTAATACTATTTCATTCTTAACTAGAACTTTATGAGTGCTTCTGTTTGGCAATGAGGAACACCTGGTTCCCCTGTACTTATCTGTTAGTCCTTTTTTTTTTTTAAATTTTGTTGTTGTTGTTGTTGATGGATCTTTATTTTATTCATTTATTGTTTGTATGTGGTGCTGAGGATGGAACCCAGTGCCTCACGCATGCTAGGCAAGCGCTCTACCACTGAGCTACAGCCCCAGCCCCTAATCTGTTATTTCTTTTTCCTTTTCCTCTTTTCTTTTTTGGGTATCCCATTATACCCAGCCCAGGTTAGGCCCATAGATGATGAATGACTGGATAATGATTTTATAAGTTCATTTTCCCATAATCTACACTTTGATCAAAAATGAATGGAATTGGACTAACATTTAGCATATGTAGAAAATATTTTTAAATGAATGACACAGATTAAAGTGGTATTTTGAGAACATGTCTAAAATACTTTAGAGAAAATATTTAAATACAATAATCAAGGCTCTGATCATATGAAAAAGCGTGCCTGAATGTTTCAATTTTTACAGATAGTTCTGACTGTCAATATTCTGCCCCACTATCAGATCATGTATCCACTTTTTCATTTTTGATTCAGGAAATATGATTAACATCTCCACACACAGTTCTGGTAGGCAACATTCTGTGAACTACTTCTTTCAAGTAAATATATAATTCAGACATTTTTAGCATTTTAGCTGGATCATTCCTCAACTCCTTAGAATGAAGTTTTAGTATAGTAATGACAATCAGCATTATAATAAAAATAATAGGCAACATTTATTGTAAGCCAGGCTGTTCTGAAAGCTTTGGATGATCTCATTAAGTCCTAACAATAACTCTATTAGGCAGGTGTTATTTTTAGCCCAGTGTACAAAAGAAAGTAAAGTACAAGGAAGTAAAATAACTCGCAGGGTGATACATCCAGTACCTGTTGATCCTTAAGTAGGTTATGACATGTTTCTGAAATAATCTTTGTTTAAGTTAGTAAGCTTCGTTTGTCTGCTTCATTAAATATAATGTGGCGTCATTTTAGTATATTTTTATAAATGCTTGTTTGACCCAACTAGGAAACATGTTTGGGCAGTAAGAGTTATCTGGTCCTGCAATCAAAACTATATTTTTTAAAAACCATTTATTGATTTGTTCTTTTTAGGTATACATGGCAGCAGAGTGTATTTTGACATATTATACATACATGAAGTATAACTTATTCTAATTAGGATCCCATTCTTGTCGTTGTACACGATGTGGAGTTTCACTGGTTATGTGTTCATATATGAACATAGGAAAGTTTTCATTCTATTGTTTTTCCTATTCCCATTCCCCCCCTTCCCTTCATTCCCCTTTGTCTAATCCAAGGAATTTCTATTCTGCCCTCCCTACCCTCCCTTGTTGTAGATTAGCATCCACATAAAAAACACGTGGCCTTTGTTTTTTGGGGTCCAAACAAGCATTTTAATAAATTTAAAAAAAATTTTTTTTAGTTGTAGATAGACACAATATCTTTATTTTATTTATTTTTATGTGGTGCTGAGGGTCAAACCCAGTGCCTCACACATGTGAGGCAAGCGCTCTACCACTGAGCCACAATCCCAGTCCCAAATTTTTAATAAATTTTTGGAAAGTATATTTCAAAAATACAGCAGATTATGTTAATAACAATCTTAGAAATATTGAAGCTAATTTGGCTGTTTAGTATTTTCTCTTTCTTCCAGTCCCTCTGTATGATTGGCAAGGAGCATACAATATAAATGAGAATGGGGTGAAAGATAACTCGGAAGTGATGAGAACTCAGTCAAACTTGCCTTTAGCAGAGATGAACACAATGGGATTTCACTGGCTTCTGACCAGACGGAGTCTGTTTCCATGGTTCTTTCAAATTCTAGAGCAAATCTTTGCTGCATTAACTCTTTCAAGGGCTTCTCATTGAGTAGCTCCATTCCCCTAACTTAAAATAATAATCTTTCTCTCAATAGAAAATTTATGGAAAGAGAAAACAAGTGACACGTGAAATTTCAGTGGGGTAGACTGGGTCGATTTGAAGGAAGAATAGAGATTTAGAACTTAATCTCTTTTTCCTACCCAAGTCTGGTGTAACATTTCCTACAGTACTTGTCTCTATTGTAATTATACAAATAGATGGGTGGTTATTAAGAGAGGAGGAGAAAATATACGGCAAGAAAAGTAAAAATCTTCTCTTGAGGAAGATTGAGGGGGTCATTCAATTCAATGAGCATGTACTGAGTATCAGTTGTGCTCGTGGAGTTTCTCTAGGTTTTTTAATTCAAGGAAGGAAAATCAAAGTTTGTTCTGTGCCCTCCTACATGGCTAGCCCTGTACAAAGCACTTTACATAGTTTTGCTCATTATTGTTGCCACCATTCTGAAGTAGCTATTATCCTATTTTACAGATGAGAACACTAAGCCTCTAAGAGGCTAAGTAAGTTTTCCAAGTTCAGTTCAATAAAAGAGAAGGCAGGATTCCGGTTCATATCTCTCTGGCACCAAAGTCTATGTTGATTCATTTTCATACATATTACCTCTTTTATATTCAACAACTTATAGGACTAGGGTAATTTTATTTCTTGACAAACTAGGGGTTTCAAACATACATGTGGAAATCATGTGAATAATAAGTATTAAGAGCTGGGAATGATGTTTGGCTGCTTTTCATTGAGTTCTTACTACGTATTAAGAGTATTACATATTATCTCACAACTCTGTGAAGAAGTATTGATAGCCAGACATGTTGGTGTATCACTGTAACCCCAGAAACTCAGGAGGCTGAGTCAGGGGGATCACAAATTCAAGTCCAGTCTTGGCAACTTAGGGAGACACTGTCTCAAAATTTAAAATGAAAATAAAAAGGACTGAGAATGTAGCTCAGTGGTAAAGCATCCCTGAGTTCAATCCCCAGTACCAAATAAATAAATAAATAAATAAATAAATAAATAAATAAATAAATGCATTGTTTTTCACACAAGGCAGACAAAAAACAAACCACACCAAAAAGCTTTGGTATCCTGATGAGTAATCCAGTTCAGCTTCACTCCCTCCAGCAGTTGACAAACATGATTACAGAAAGACACACGTAGCTACAAATACCATAGGAAAGAAAGTCCATGCGTTAAAAGGTGGAACCAATAAAAAACATAAAGACCTAAAATGGGCCTTGTCCTTGAACTGCTTCTTTGTACTTTCCAAGTGTTTTCAAACAATAGATGGTAAATGAGTTTGCAAGTAGTAATTGGGACAAAACAATCCAAAGAAGTACATCTTCACCCTTAGTGCCTACAAGCAAGCAGTAGGTGTGTTCAGATATCAATCTGTGAGCCCTGAAGACTTAACATTACAGTGTGTGAGGAGTACAAATGACCAGATATTTCTGCCAAACTGTGATGCCCGTCAGTGAAAAGATGTACATTCTGATCTTTTGAATACAGTACTTGGCTCCATGAGAACATTCCCGAGTAATCAATAACATAGGCTACATCAATGTATGAGTCCAGTTATACAAACAGAGAAAAGGTAACGGTTTCAAAAATGCCTTTAGCAACCCAGTCTGCAGATTGTTATTGGTGTCACTGTTGCTGAAGCAGGTGTTGGGTTCATAAATTTACATAGCAAAATGTTTTTCTTGTGGCAGCAGCCCATACAATAATTGGTGCCATCTGTATTTATCTGAAGTTGAGTTTCTAATATGAATGCAAAGAATCTTGCACTTTGTAATTTCATAGTGCCCATTTGATTCCAAGGGTGTCTGATGTTGGAGAGATGTTCATCATTTCCAAAGAAAATACACACTGAAGGAAAATGTTAAAGTAATAACATATGTTGCTTTTTCTTCATGGATCATTTTCATTTCTCACTACATCAAGCAAAAAGCCCCACCACCTACAGAACTGCTTCTTCAGGGCAGCAAGTAGGGAAATCTAACTAGGATGGAAAACCAACAGGCCCTGTCAACACATTTACAATACTCTCGAAAGGCACTACTACTTTCCCTAGATCCTCTCTCCACTGGAAGCATTCTGTTTTCTAACCTTAACCAATCTCTAGCAATTGGAGTTTAGCACAAATATATCATCACCCACCTTTACCAACTGAGAGAGCAGAAGCCATTTATGTCTATTTCTAATGAGAGAAGTAAAACAAAAATTGCATTAAAACTTTATTCTCTAAACCCTGAGAGACAATGATGAAACAGTCTAAATAAAGAATCCTAGAACCATAAGAAGTCATCCTTTTCAAGGAATACCATAAGAGCAACTCTGGCTCTAGCAATTCAAGCCCATTGCAGAGCTGTAAGACAAACAACGGCTACAAGCATTCTTTCAGTGTTTTATATTTTTTCTATATACAGGTCCATGAAGATCTTCATCAGTTAAAGGATAAATTAACAAAATTCCCACCAGAGCAGAAAGGAGAGACTCTAGACATCCAGAATCTTGAAACAGCAATCCAAAGGACTGAACTGGGGTTAAGAGTAAGTAGAGCTTTAGATACTGAATAAAACACTGGAAGATGAAAAAGTAGCCTCTAGGGCACCTTGTGTGATTCTGTAACAGAGTTGGATTTTAGGGTGGCCGTTAGCATTCAGGGGTTTTTTTGGGTTTTTTTTGGCTTTTTTGATAATGGTTCTCATTAGCTAACTGATTTATATTCTGTCAGATTCCAAAGAATTTAAGGAGATAAAAGTTAAGATTCTGCAGTGGCAACTCCTAAAATGTGATCTGATAAAAAGAACTTGGAGTCCAAAAAATAATTACTATCAATCAAACAATGTTTGACCAAAAAGGATTCATACTAAGGAAATTTACTGGGATTCTAAAATTTAAGAGTTGAGCTGGGTGTGGTGGCACATGCCTATAATCCCAGCACTTTGGGAGGCTGAGAAGGAGAATTGCAAGTTCAAAGCCAGCCTCAGCAATGGCGAGGCGCTAAGCAACTCAGTGAGACCCTGTCTCTAAATAAAACACAAAATAGGGCTGGAGATGTGACTCAGTGGTTGAGTGCCCCTGAGTTCAATCCCCGGTACCAAAAACAAAAACAAAAACAAAATATTTTGAGCTATTCGTTTTTGTAATATTATAATCAAGTGGGTAAAACTAAAGAAATGTACCGATTTGGGGACAGAGAGATAAAATAGTTAAGAGACTTCATCATTATAAACAGACCTAAGGTCCAGGATGGTCCAACCTTCAGACCAGGATAATGTTCATTTATGAAACCAGCATGTGTCACCCAGTGGGCGCCAGCCATCCTCCAACTGAGGTTCCTCTCCCTCTTCTAGACCTCTGCCTATCAGTGTCTCTGTTACTTCAGACCTTCACTCTACTGTGTAATCAATTTTGTCACCCAGCTCCCGAGGCTGTGAGAAATGTGGTGTGTTTTGTATCGTCCTCAGACTAGCACACCATTGTCCTATTTTACCTGATGGCGAGAGGGCTGGACCCAGCTGGAGTCTTTGGGTTGGCCGTTTGAAATAATGTTACCTGAAGGCCAAATGCATTCTTTCATTGCTTGCTTGAAGTCCCTGTAAGAGAAAGATGTTACTCCATGTCTGTGTCGCCTAGCAGATTTACCTGGCTGAGCAGTCCACTGACTACTGTGCAGTTTCATTTGTGAAGAGTGCTACGGGTCACTTGAGCTTTGAGTCTCAGTTGTTTATTAACGTTTTGGGGGCTAGTTGAAGTAATTTGGCCTTGAGATGCCTAATGATACCTTAGGCATGGAATAACACATAGCATGTTGTGTTTTTTGACTTAATTACACGATTCAGAGCGTTAACCTAATGAAATGAAGTAATTTAGCTAAGGATCTGAAGTCCACCATAATGGCCTAAACTTTGACTTTTCTGTAACAGATTCATATTGAGAAGTATTTAGATGTTGTAAATCATCATGTATTAGTGACTCCTATGACTGAGAACTTACAGTCTTCTCTGGCTTCTAAATGGTAAGTAAAATAGCCATTTTATAACCCAAATAAAATTAAATTAAAAAGTAATTTCTCTTCCCAGGTGACGTGACTATAAGGACAAGTTTTTCTTGGATCACATTCTTCTCCTAATTTCAGCAGGTTTTGTCTAGGAAGCAGCCAAATTTGGACTCTAATGAAATTGATTGCAGGTTACTTCCATTGAATTCTTCTTGACCCCATAACAATTATCTCAGGGTCTTCGATTTTAGTGTTGCTCTTTGGTTTTTTTGGTGAAAGGTATTTAAAATTCAACTCCTAAGTGAAACACTTTAACTCATTTTTACACTCTGAACATCACATGATACTTTATTTATAGTTTTTAGAATGCTTTATGCTTATCATAAAGATGATTTTGGTGTCTGTGGTTAAAAAAAAACTAAAAATAATAAAGCTTGCTGAAATAATAATAATTGTGTAATACATCCTAAAAGATGATTTATTAAAATTAGGATTGAGTTTACGAAGAAGTGACCTTGCCTCACCTGGACCTTCTTACATTGGCCTCCTTAATGAAGGAATGAATGAATGAATGTAGATTAAGCTGTGGCTCTTGTTTGTGTTTAATATCTGTACCCAGCATAAGTGGATAAGATGACACTAAAGTTACATTTCAGAAACAGTGCACAGGGAGTCATGGAAGACCACAGTCATGGCCAAATCCCAGCACTCAGCAGTAGGGAGCAGAGCTTTGGGGCATCAGTGCCACACGTACTCATCATCCTTGGTAGAGGAACCCCTTCCCTGGTGTCCCTGTTTTTCTCTGGGCCTCCTTGCAGACTCAAGCATCTGTCATCTCAGGCAACTGTGGATTCATCACCATTTCATTCTTACTGCCTAGATGACACTTGTATTAGTTATCTATTGCTTTATAACAAATTACCCCAAATTTAGTGGCCTATAACAACAAATTCTTACCTCACGATTTCTGTCATCAGGAATTTGGTCATAGCTTAGTTAAGTGCCTCTGGCTCAGGGACTCTCACAAGACTACAATCTCTAAGTGCTGGTGAGGCAGTTTCATTTGAAGACTTGTAGGAGTAGGGAGGGTAGGAGGGTGAGGGATAGGAAGAGATCTGCTTCCAAGCTCACTCACATGGTTACTGGCAGGCTTGGTTCCTCAACATGTGGGTCTCTCTCAGCTGCTGACTTGAGAGGAATCCACAAAATAAGAGTGCCCTAGATGGAAGTCGTAAGTCCTTTTGTAACCTAATTTCAGAAGTGATATCTTGTCACTTCTACTCTATTCTGTTGTTAGAAGTGGGACAGTTGGTTTAGCCCACACTCAAGGGGAAGAGATAACACAAAGGCATGGATATTGGGGGTGAGAAACATTGGGGGCCACCTATCAGTGTAGTCTTCTATCTTCACGTTCCAGTTTTGATCTATCTTCTCTGTTAATCTTTCCCTAACCTCTCCAAACTATTTCTGAAGTTTCATAGCGTTCTGCACCCATACAAACTCCTCAGCATACATCACCAACTATCTTACATTGATAGTTACTTTTGCATTGTCTTGAGAGCAACAACCAAGGCTCATGTCTCAGTCGTCCCAGTTTACCATAGTGTCTGGCACTTGGTAGGACCTCCATAAATGCTTGCTCTTGATGATAATACTTTATCCTTTTATCTTTTCTGTGGATAGTGCGTGAGGTATACTTATCTACCTTATCTCATTTGATCCTTAAAATAATTATGTCATAGTCTTGATAAATATTATCCTTATTTTATAAATGTATAAAATGAGGTCATAAAGTTTAAAGGGTTTGACTAAGATTTTAAAGTTATTCTCTCAACTCTCAATATTCTTTTCACTAATTGAAATCCTCTTTGCATATATTAGAATAATCAGCCAGTCAAAGGATTTAACACGCAAGTGCAGAGACAGGAATGGATTGTGTGAGTTAGTTCCATCATTTCTTAGAAAACTGGAGAGATTTCAAATAACTAACCTCTGCCTTTCTGGCAAATGACTGGTGTGTGATCACATAACATGCTCTACATGTGGAATAGGAGAAAAGTCTCCCAGAATGCCAACCTTCAGCTGGGAACCTAAGGAAGCAGAAAGGCCTGGCATCGTTCACATGGTAGGAACATCATGATACAGGAATACTACCTGTCTTCATTAGTACTTTATAGTATTGACACACTGACTCCCAATCTCTACCAACTTCTGGGTGTATAGTTCTCCTTTCCTCCTCCTTTTTCTTACTTTGGCATCTTGAATCAGGACATCTTTTCAGCCCACATTTAATTCCAATTAGGAGGTTTTAAATGAATTTGTACTTCGTGGTAGCAGAATGGCTGTTGCTCTATGGAATTCAAAAGAAGGTTGCTACCTCAAGGATCTGTCTAATCTGGGAGAAAATCTCAGTGCAAATTCCAGTGCATGGTGGCACATGATTAAAAGATGACATAAGTACAGCAGGAGATCAGAATATAGAGAGTTTACTATGGCTTCTCTGGTCTGGGAAGATTTCAGAGTAAAGTAGTACTTGATCTGAGGCAAGCAGGAAAGAAAAGGGAGCACTTTCTGAGAAAGATAAAATAGTATAAATGAAGAACCACACAGGAAATAAACTTGGGAGATCTGTTCAACTGGGAAGACCAGTAGTCTTAGAGGAGAGAAATGGGGATGGGGAATTAAATAGAGAGACAGACTGGGCAAGAATAAAACAATTTCATTTTCTTCAGAGGAAGCCACTGAAGGTATTTGTGTCAGATTGTGACAAGATGAAAGTGACATTTTATAAAGATTAATCTGGAAAAGCTGTCAAGAGGGGTGGGAAATAATAGTGTAGAGACAGACAACCACTAGATAGATTACCAGTTACCCAAGTATTCACTTAATAGTTTATTTCTCATTTATTTGTTTGACAAACGTTTATTAAACAGTTGCTATTTACTAAGCATGATGTTAATATTGGAGATGTTAATTAGCTATAGACCTTGTCCTTATAACTCAAAGTTTAATCTGGGATATATAGACATGGACTAAGATGATAGTAAGGGGGTGTAAAAGAAGAGGTTGATCTGTGGCATTTGGAAGAATCTCAATGAACAGACTCAAGAATGACTCCAAGACTTGGGGTCCAGGGCCCTGAGAAAGTAGAGGAGTCACTGATCTGAAATGATAGCTAATAGAAACCTGCTTGGGAACGAGAGAGCCAAGTTTTTTTTTTTTTTTAATTATATTTTTTAGTTATACATGGACACAGTGTCTTTATTTGGTTTACTTATTTTTATGTGGTGCTGAGGATCGAACCCAGTGCCTCACACGTGCGAGGCAAGTGCTCTGCCACTGAGCCACAATCTCAGCCCCCAAGAGCCAAGTTTTGTTAGAACTTCCTCACGCAGATGGGCCTTGGTTTGGGGGAAAATGAAACAGGAGATACTGTTTCATTAAGTTCTAAGTCTCAGTAGGTTGAGATAAGGAGCTAATAAGACCAAGGATATAGATAAATTCACATATCAATTTTAAAAAAGTCTTGGGAACAATGAGGCCAGAAATCAGACAGACAAATATGCATTTATATGGCATGTTAAACTTTACAAAACCCTTTCACATATATTGTCTTAAATCATCCTTAAAAATCACACTGTGAAGTAAGTGCTATAATTATCCCCATTTTACAGCTAAGAAACTAAGATTGAATAAATTGCACAGGATCACATGGCCAAGAAATCTGCAGGAACTCTAATAAGCCTAATCTTCTGGTTCTTTCAGATATATTTTGTCATATAAATGACAGTATAATTGTGTTTTCAAATTATTCTCAATATTTAAAGATTCTTGGAAGAAATAATTATCATTCTAATTGAAACTTCAAAAGTATGCTCTTGACTTGAGTTAAACAATTCAATGAGATACAATGTGCTTGTCCATACTGTTTAAAGGCTTTTGTTTTTGGCCATTTATATCCTTAGTTTTTAAATTTGGGACTATAACTTCAGATAGATTAGAAACTATGACTTGCAAGTATTCTTTGAAAACAAGGAATCTATAGGAACAATTGTAAAAGGGATTCTTGGAGAAGAAAATATTGTAAGTTACTTTACCAACTCAGTCTGCAATCAATATTCCTTTGGCCACTAAGGGGGTCTGCCACTGTGTGGTCAAGAGCCTGGTCTTGGAAATTCTGCTACCCTGTTGCTAGAACAAGCTAAAGTAAGCCTCTTGCTCTGGGATTGACCAGGACTAGGACTTAGAAGTCAGGCTGGCGAGAGCTGCCCATGTCTGCTCAAATTTTAAGGGCAAATGTCCAGGAAAGGGGAGATACATAGTAAGAACTTTTGATCTCTGTTGTTCCTGTGACAGCAGAGCACAGTTCCTAGGAGTAACACCAAGGAAATTGAAAGAGATCTTTCCAAATGACTACTATCCCTTGGTATACCTATAAAAATGAGTTAGAACACATGGACAATAATTATTATCCTCATAGGCATTGTGATCTTTATCCTCATTGTCAATATTTTCTCCACTTTTGGTACTGTGCAGAGGACTTCAGTTAAACTATGAGAGATAGAGATTTACCTGCTGAGGAAACTGAGGCTTAAGTAAACCAGTCCCAGGTCACACAGGTGGTTGATGATGAGATCCAGACTGTAGTCTGGATCAGATGTCTGGAATCTAGCACTGTCCTCCTACTTCACAGCTGCCTGAAAACCACAAAGCCTGCTTTTCACAAAAGATTGTTTTCCTTTTAAGCAAGTATTGCTCAAAGGAAAAATATCACAGTTTTGTCTAGTAGAGCTGAAAACCAGTAGGCACACAAAGTGATGGTAATGGTTGCCAGCAAATGCAAGATTTCCCTAGCAGTCATTCTGAAAACAATGATAAGGACCTTATCAAAGTAGTGTATTTTCTCCAAGGAGCTCAAAGTGCTTTTGTATTGTTTTTAAAACAGGTTTTACTATTATCCCCACTTTGGCAATGATTCTTCTTCTGTGTCAGAGCATGGCTCTTCCTCTTATCATTGCTGGCTCTCACAGATTTTATTGCTGGTGATATCTGCTCACACTGTTCTTAATGACCATGCTCTGCTTATTGACACTGGGAGGGGGACTACCATCTGTACCAACACTATCAGAACTGCACAAAAATCTTCAGTTTATACTCTGTGGTGCTGGTATTTGAACGGAAAATATAAACAAGAACAAAGCAAATAAATAGTGGTGAGAAACAGTGACAGCCAAAGAAGAGGTTTTGGTTAAATGGTCAGTATAGATTAGAAGGTTCCTTGTCACTCAATTATCAAAGTACCTTGGAGCCAACCCATACTGGGTTGTTCCAGTGCAGTATACAAATCCCAGTAACATAGAATTTGCCTACCTGCTAGTGTCACACATGCACACAAACAGATGGGAAGATAAGGAGAAGAGAAAAACAAAGTAACAAGATGTTAACACTTGCTGTGCTACATGAGGAGCATTTGGATGTTCACTGGCTTTTTTCACTTTTTCTGTGATTTTGAATTTTTTTAAACAAAAATAATTTTTAGTATCATGAAATTAAAAAATTACAAACTGGAGAAAAACCATTTGTAACAAATATGACACAAAATTGCTAATACTGTGTTCTTAAGTACAAAGAATTCTAGCTGCCCCCGCCAAAAAAAAACTTGATATTGGCAAAAGGGCATAAGATTACTTAGACAGAAACACAAATAAACAGTAAATATATGAAAACTTTTAATATCACTGGTAACTGATAAAATACATGTGTTTACTCTTACTGGTAAACCAGAGAAATCTAATTAAATATATTACTATTTTTCTTTACAAATGAGCAAAACAGATTATTCAAAGCACCATAACATTCAGCACTGGCAAGGGCACAGTGAGATGGGCATACTTTTGCACTATTGGTGCAATAGTATAGTGCAGAGTTCTTAAGAGCAATTTTTTAACCCAAGTGAGAAGATTTTTTTATTTAGTAAGTGTAGCTCTAGGAATTATACTAGGAAATAAGAAGAGATACACACGAATCTCTGTGTATGTTCATTTTAGTGATATATCTAATAGTAATAAATTTGGAAAACCTTAAATATCCCTAGTAAAATAATGATAAATCCCTTACAACATGTATGTATGTGTATTGTGTAGCCATTAAAACTGGTATGATGGGGCTGTGGTTGTGGCTCAGTGGTAGAGCACTTGCCTAGCATGTGTGACACACTGGGTTTGATTCTCAGCACCACATATAAACAAATAAAGTCCATTGACAACGAAAAATATATTTTAAAAAACTGGTATTGTGAAATAAATGTTAATGACATGGAATGTTTATCACAGTACCTGTCGAGGAAGTGAAGCAGGATATGGAATTCCATCTCAATCGATTCTGAATATCTAAATTCTGTTCTAAATACGGATACCATGGGAGTAAAAAGATTTAAGAAATACACCAAAAGACTTTCATTTCTGGAAAGATGGTGTAGATATTCTTCTTCTTATACTTCCTGTTAAGTCCAACTAAAATGTCTGGATGTTATATATAAAACAAACTTAAGAAGACCTTGAAAGGTAGCAAGAGGAAGGCAGACCAGCTAGGGAACTTGGGATGCAAGAAACAGGACAGCAAGTTCCCTGTGTCTTCCCTTTGCCTTACAGATTTCAACAAATTCCTTTAGCTTTTGTTTGTGTTATGTCTTTGTTTCTCTTTCACTTTTGGAGGATACTTTTGCTGGATATAGAATTTGGGTGGGGGGTGGCTGGGGGTTGTGGCTCAGTAGTGGAGCACTTGCCTGACATGTTTGAGGCACTGGATTTGATCCTCAACACCAAATAAAAATAAATAAATAAAATAAAGGGATTGTGTCCATCTACAACACACACACATATATATTTATACACATACACACACACACACATATACTCACACACATATAAAACAGAATTTGGGGTGGGCAAGTTTTTTCTTTCCATGTTTTTAAACTTTTGATCCATACTTTTGTTGCTTGCATGGTTTGTAAAGAAAAGCCCCACTTGATTCTTTTTTTTTTTTTTAATATTTTTTTTAGTTGTTGATGGACCTTTATTTTTTATTTATTTATATGTGGTGCTGAGGATCGAACCCAGTGCCTCATGCATGCTAGACAAGCGCTCTACCACTGAGCCACCACCCCAGCGCCCCCACTTGATTCTTATCCTTGTTCTTTTCTATGGTTTCTTGTAAGATTTTCTCTGTTTTTGGTTTTTCAGTTTGGATAAATAAATCAAAACTGTTTTTTAAAAATTTGTTCTAGTTAGTTATACATGACAATAGAATGCATTTTGACACATTGTACACACATGGAGCATAATTTCTCATTCCTCTGGCTATACATGATGCAGAGTCACATTGGTAGTGTAATCATACAGGTATATAAGGTAATAATGTCCCTCTCATTCCATTATCCTTCCCACCCCCATACCCCTTGCCCTCACTCCTGTCTGCCCAATCCAGAGTTCCTTCATTCTTCCCTACCCCCACCCCACCCCATTATGGATTAACATCTGCTTATCAGAAAAAAAATTTGGCCTTTGGTTTTGGGGGTTTGGCATGATATTCTCCAGCTTCATCCCTTTACCTGCAAATGTCATAATTTTATTCCTCTTTAAGGCTGAGTAATATTCCATTGTATATATGTACCACATTTTCTTTATCCATTCGTCTGTTGAGGAGCATCTAGGTTGGTTCCATAGTTTAACTATGTGAGGTGACAGATATTTTTATTTTTTAAAATTATTATGAAGTTATTTTTACTTTTACTAAAATTAAAAATAAAGCTAAAAAAATCAAAACTGGGGGCTGGGGTTGTGGCTCAGAGGTAGAACACTTGCCTCGCAAGTGTGAGGCACTGGGTTCGATTCTCAGCACCACATAAAAACAAATAAAAAAACAAAATAAAAGTATTAAAAATATTTGTAAAAAAAAACTGTGCTTAAATTAAAAATTTTAAGATACTATATGACGTGCATATGCTCATTCTTACAATTTTCTTTTCTTTTTACATTGTTCTCTCATGGAACTGTTCACTGCTTACTAAGGAAATTTTTTAACCATTGTTGATCTTTAAATCTTTGAAATTGTATAAAACAGCAGAGATATAAAGAAAGTTAGTATTAGCTGTTTAGGGGCCATCATTTTGAATATATTTAACATTGGCTATCCTGAAATTTGGTTCTATTTAAAAAATATACAGTATTATATATTTTTATCTACCAAGAAATGTTTTATAGTGTGGTAATTCTTGTCACTTGTTTATTATATAAATTCAGTCAGAGATATAGCTCATTATTCATGCTATAATGGTCTTTATAAGACTTGGAAGTTTTCATGCTTAATAAAACAACTGCAGTTTTACAGTGGCAAAAATGCTAAAAATTGGTCTAATTTATTATAATCACCAATAGAATATTTCCTTTTAAATGCAATCTTTGCTAGGAATTATTATTTTTAAAAATATTTTTAGTTATAGTTGTCGATGGACCTTTATTTTATTTATTTTTATGTGGTGCTGAGGATCGAACCCAGTGCCTCACATATGCTAGGCAAGCGCTCCACCACTGAGCTACATCCCCAGCCCCAGGAATCATTATTTTAAAATAACAATTTGAGAAGCTTTTAAGATAGCAAATTTGATTTTAAATTCTATTTCTTTTTTGCTTAGGTTGCTTCCAACTTTAATTGACCAGAAATCATTTGTTTTCCCTCTGGGAACTGAGGGTAAAATTTGGTCAACCCCAAAACATCGCAAGTCATTTTCACATGTCTTTCCAAGAGCAAAGGTAAGAATAGAGAAATCCATAGAAACAGAAAGTAAATTGGTGATTACCAGGGGCTTGGAGGAGGGGAAACCAGGAGTGACTTCCAATGGGTTTGAAGTTTTTTTGGGGGGAGATGAAAATGTTCTAGAATTATACAGTGTTGATGATTGCACAATTCTGTGAATATACTGAATACTGTTGAATTATATATTTTTAAATGGTGAACTTTATGGCATATGAATTATATCTCAATAAAACAATTAAAAAATAAAGGTAGGATATTCACTTCATATTCCAAATTAGAAAACATAATGAATATATAGGTCTGTTCTGTAATTTCATGTTATTGCTGTTTCAAATATATTCATGATACAGTTTTTACAACAAGAGCTTTCTTTTTTTTATTTTTTTAATGTTTATTTTTTAGTTGTAGGTGACAATATCTTTATTTTATTTTTATGTGGTGCTGAGGATCGAACCCAGTGCCTTATGCGTGCTAGGCGAACACGCTACCACTGCGCCATAATCCCAGCCCCCAAGAGCTTTCTTTTGAAAACAAAATAAATAAATCAAAACATAACATCTTTAAATTTTTGAACAAAGTCTAAGAAGGAAAGTTTCCAAGTGGCGAGAAGTAGAGTTTAAGAGTTTTCTGACTTTGCCTCCATTGGGTGTTTTCTCTATTTGATTCCTGGTCCTTCCTTGCCTTAGTTCAGACTTCTCTAGCAGAATACCACAGGTTAGGTGGTTAAGACAACATAAATCTACTTCTCATGGTTCTGGTGATCACAAGTCCAAGATCAAGGTGCTGGGAGATCTGATGTCTGGTCAGGGCATTTCCTGATTTGCAGAAAACCTTCTTCTTGTATCTTTAGGTGGTAATGAGAGAAAAAGAGAAAGAGACAGAGACACAGAGTGCTTTTGTATGTTTTCATAAGGGCACAATCCCATTCAGGAGGACTCTACCCTTATACCCTAATCACCCTCCAAAGGCCCCACCTCCTAATGCTATCACCCTGAGGCTTAAGATTTCAACACATGAGATTTGGGGTAGACATAAATATTCAGTCCATAGCACTCCCTGACTCCCCTAGATTAATCCACCTCTTTTGGGTACCAGGTACTATTGTCATTGCTTTGAAAATACCAACTTGTTTAAGCTGCAAAACAATCCTAGAAGGAGATGTTATTATTATCATGAAGAGACCAAGGTATAACATGTTAAATAAGGTGTCCAAAAGAGCACAGCTAATAAGGGTATGAGCCAGAATTATGAACCTAGAAATTTAGGGATGTAAAGGTGGACTCTTATCCAGTATGATACTCTTTCTTAATAATAGCTTTATTGAGAGATAATTTACATACCATAAAATTCACCCTTTATAGGTGTTTGATTCAGTGGATTTTCATATATTCACAGAGTTGTGCAGCCATTAAGTGGTACCCTTTATATAATTACTTGTCTTTTTCCTCCATCACACTTTTCACAGTTTGTAATTAGATAGTGAGTTAAATGATTCATTTAAATGTCTGTCATCCCATTTGATTATAAGCTTACTGAGGATAGGATCTATGTTGATTTGTCCATTACTGTACTCTGCTAGGGGATTCTCAATAATCCTATGGGGATTCTTGTCCCCATGTAAATATCAGTCCAGGCTCCTCTGCACTTACAAAGCAGCCTGCTCCTACCTACCTGTCTTTGTACCTGTCACATGAGATCTGTTTGGCCACCATCTGTGGAACACTTCCCAAGGATTGTTGGAGGAATGCTGAATGAGACAGATCAGGTCTCTGCTCTCATAGAACTGATATTCTAGAGAAGAGAGACAGACTATCAAAAAGAAAATACTAGACACTCAAAGACTCTGCTGAACATAAGATAGAATGCTGTGATACAGGAAATTTAACTCCTCATCTTCCTCATTAGTAAGTAGCTACTTTCATTACATTTTAATTTTATATTTTGCCTAGAATCTCAGGAGGGCCATAGTTGGTCCACAAAACCAGAGTTTGGAGGTTTTATTCATTTATAAAAACAATGAAATAAAGTATCTGAAATTAGGACCATTGTAGAATGTATAAATACTATTATTGTTGCAGGAAAAAAATGAATTTTGGCCAGAAATTTATTTTCCCCAAAGAGTTTTGAATCCTGATAGGTGATCATAGAGATAAGAAAATACCCATGCTGATGAGAGTAACCCATGTTCTTTGAATCCTATGAGCATGGGTAAGCTTCATTTAGAAAGGCACATGGACTGCTTCCCACCCTGACTTTACCTCTAGGGCCTGGATCCTTATTGTTGTTTTATTCCTAATATTGGTGACAGCTGCTTAAAAGTGTATGTTGGCTGACACAAAAGATAGCTCTAATTTTGCATTGTAAAGTCAGTGACAAACAGTGCTGCTTTGCCAGCTGTTACACATGCCTACCACACCAACATAAAAGCTCAGATTATTAAGTAGTTGTGAAATCCAACTGGGATATTGCCACCTTTAATTGCTCACTTTCAACCTTTTAAACTAGGTAAACCCCAGTTGCTTCTTTAAACTCTCTTTCCCCAAAAGTGAATAGCTGTTTTTGGAATTCCAATTTACACCAAAAAGCTTTTAAAATGATGAATAATTAAGAGTCGCTCAATTGTAATTAAGAATCATAAGAATTATTTATTAAGCTTCTTTTAACTATGAAAAAGCACACTCAAAAACTTTATAATTAAATAAAAAGAAAGTTTACACTAATTTTTCACTTTATGAAGGTTTTCTCTTTAAAAATATGAAATATTAGTAAGTAACAAAAGAGAAATATTAGCAAGTAAAGTTGGAATAAAAAGTCTTATTTTCAGGATTGCAGATAAATGTGTATGAAATCTACATAGTCTGAATTTTTACCTATTAGAATACTCATTGTTGGATTTTCCTTTGAATTTATACAGAGGAAATTTATCAGTAATACAAGGCTGATAAATTTATAGTAATTTATTAAAATACATGCTACAACAATAAGCAAAAAGCATTATATAAAAATGCTACTTATTTACCCCCAACCTTTATTAAACTGCCTAGTCCCATGAGGTAGCCAGTGCTAATCTTGGCTTGTATTCTTCCACAGATTTCTTTCCTTTGCTATGATATCTACAGTACAAACACATTGTTTTTACTGAAGCATTATGTTTTCGATTGTTAAAAATAAAAGTCATCTTTTGTTCACAATGATATACGTGAAACCATGTTCATGTAATCATTTGTATAAAATGTATGCTATTTCAAAATCAAGGAACTTTGAGATAAAATATGAAACATGGTGTTGTATTTCTGAATTTTTTCTATTGAATATCCTTACAACAAAAGAGGGAAAGTGTGACCTTATAGTTTCCAGGGTCAAGTGTGAAGAGCCCAAAGCAAGTAGGTCGTTTTTGCTATCTTATACTTTACCATATAAATGTATAATAATTTTCCACTCCAAAACTGGACAGCAAGACTGCATGAGTCCAAATTTGAAGCCAGCCTGGGCACATAGTGAGACCCTTACTCAAAACAAACAAACAAACACAAAATCAAATAAAATTTTCACTCTAATTCACTATGTAATCATTTTTGTTTCAATGTAGAAATAATGGGCTTTATCCAAAAAATATCTAGATAAAACTCATAACCCCCAAGAATATATTTCATGTTTATTATGTTACCACCACCCTGCCAGTGGAACCCTGAGAAGCAGAGGTTGGTTCCGCATCGATTTGTTCATTTATCAAGTGTATAGTGATGCCCTTCTATATGCATGGCACACTGGCAGGCAGGCCCTGGAATACAAGTGTTCCAGTCCTCATGGAGATAATGTCAGTAGAAAAGATAAGTAGATGAAAAAAAAAATGAGAAAACGGTGGGAAAAAAATGGGAAAAGCATAGGATTCTGTGGAACCTTTAGAAGGATACCACCTCAGACTCAAAGAAAGTGTCCTCCAGGTGAAATCTGGAGAGTCAACTGGAGTTAGCTCGAATTAAGGTGGGAATATTGAATGAGAAGTGTGAGGAGTGAGTTCCTAAGCAGAGGAGTCTACATCTATAAAAGACTGGGGATGAAAGAACATGAAGTATTTAGAGAACTGAGAGTAGTCCAGTCTGACTGAGCATAGTGTAGGAAGAGAGGAGAACTGGAAGATGGGGTCCAATGGACAAATGCTCTCATGAGCTTGGTTCAAGTGTTTGGACTCAAGTAAAGTGAAGGATACTGGAGATAATTAAAGGTCTCAGCAGGCAAGTGACATGATTATATTTGCTTTAAAAAATATCATTTTGGCTATCTTGTGATGCAAGTAATAGAAGGATCAAAACTAATTTGGAAAGAGTTGCAATAATGTGAGCAAGAGATGATGGTCTAAGCAGGAGTTGTGGTGAGGAGGTGGAGCATAAGATCAACTGGAGAGAGATTCTGGAGGTAGAATCCAAAGTATTTGAGGAGAGAGGAGAGACAGATGCCAAGGGCAGTGCTAAGGTTTTGGTTCTAGAAACTGATGTGGGGGCGTGTTGGCGTTATTCACTAAAATAGGAAATACAAGATGTTCTATTTCTATTTGGGCTTATTATTGCATGAAATCACACAAATTAGGCACTCAAACAATTAAGACTGCCAGTGGAACCCTGAGAAGGGTTCAAATAGGTAATTTGAGTAGAATTTAATAAAAATACTATTTTCCAGGAAGAAAAGAGGATGCTGGGAAATAAGGGACAATGTAGAATGCTTTGGACTAGCAAGGAATGCCCAGCCTTAGGTCTTAAGAGTCAAGGGAGCCGGGCGCGGTGGCACAAGCCTGTAATCTCAGCACTTAGGGAGGCTGAGACAGGAGAATCGCGAGTTCAAAGCCAGCCTCAGCAACGGCGAGGCACTAGCAACTCAGTGAGACCCTGTCTCTACATAAAACACAAAATAGGGCTGGGGATGTGGCTCAGTGGTCTAGTGCCCCTGAGTTCAATCCCTGGTACCAAAAAAAGAAAAAAGAAAAAGAAAAGAGTCAAGGGGAGCCGGGCACAGTGGCAAATGTCTATACATCCAGTGGCTCAGGAGGCTGAGGCAGGAGGATCACAGGTTTGAAACCAGCCTCAGCAATTTAGTGAAGCCATAAGTAATTTAGTAAGACCCTTAAACAAGATCTGGGGATGTGGCTAAGTGGTTAAGCACCCCTAGGTTCAATCCCTGGTACCAAAAAAAAAAAAAAAAAATAGTCCGGGGAAGGAGTGGTGGTGTAGTGGATGCCCTGCTATGCTTAGGTCCACCCCATTCTTCTTGGGATGGAATCACTCATCCCTCTAACTGCCCAGAATGTTAGCTGCTGATAGATCACAGCTGAGATCCTCCCAGGTCATGCCAAAGGGATCTGCCTAGCCCAAAGTTACCCTTGGTCCCAGAGTACGAATGACTGATTGATGCCTGCAGGGTACAAAGCTTAGCCCCATTGTCTTTTTTTTTTTTGGTACCAGGGATTGAACTCAGGGGCACTCAACTACTGAGCCACATCCCCAGCCCTATTTTGTGTTTTATGTAGAGACAGGGTCTCACTGAGTTGCTTAGCGCCTCGCCATTGCTGAGGCTGGCTTTGAACTCGCAATTCTCCTGTCTCAGCCTCCCTAAGTGCTGGATTACAAGCGTGAGCCACCGTGCCCGGCTAGCCCCATTGTCTTAATGTGGAACAAAAATAAGGGCTATCTCAGCTCCAGGACTCCCTATCCGATCAGCTCTGAGGAACTTGTGACTGTATCACAGTTTACCTTCTCGCCCCCACTCCTCACAAATGTTGACCAGGAGAGCACCCCTCAATAAACCTCCTGTGCACATCTGTTTCAGAGTCTGTTTCCCATGGAACCCAAATGGAATCAAGTGGTCATGGGTACCTGTTACAAGATGGGGAGGGAGTGAGAATGTGGCCTGATAACAGTTGTGATCTTTAAGGGACACAGCATGGAGTGGGGTACTCCACCTGCAATGATCTCAATGAGAGAGCCAGAGGAATAAGTACCTCAACCTCTAGTTCCTCCTTCCTTCTGATCTCCTGCTGATGCTCCCCAAAGACATATGGAAAATGTCTAGCACAATGTATAGTAGTTTTTAGAATCAATAATTTCCAAAAGACACACATGAGCAAAGTGACCATATAACTTACTGTCCATGCCAGAGAATTTTTAACAAGAAAACAGGATGCTATTAATAATTACTTCAGGACAACAGGATTAAACTAACTTCCTGCAGCCTACTAAAACATTTACTCTTCTATTAAGTCATTCAGTTATTCAAAAAAATCAATTGCCTAGAGGACATTAGGCACTGTCATAAGCACTAGGGGACTAATCCTAGATTGTACTTTGAGGGACACTGACAAATGGGCAACTGGAGATGAAAGTAGTCCTGTTGTGATTAGAAGTAGAACTGAGAGGACTTGGTAATTGATTTGGGATAAAAGAGAACCAGCCCTTAGCTCTCAGTAATATCAATGATAACTCAGTGATCCAGCTTGGGGATGGAGTGCTGGTGACACCATTGATTAAATGGGAAACACAGGAGGAGTAGTTTATGCTGGGGTGATGGCTGGAACAGGAGAATGAGATTAATTCCATTCCAACGTTGAATACAAGATTCCTGTGGAGCCTTCAAAACAGAATGAACATAGCGGTCCTCCTCTGGAGCCCTGGGAAACATTAGAGACATGTGTGGGGTATCACAGAGCTTTGGGAGTACTGTTGGCCTTTAGTGGGCCAGGGATGCTCAACTTAATGCAAAGGATGTTCTGCACAGGAAGAGCTCTATCTCTCTTGATACCAGTAGAATTCATCCTGGGAAACACTGCGGAGAACAGATGTATAGTTGTTATTTAGGCCAAGACCAAGCACTGGGGATGGAACACAGTATCTGTGTCATTACTGTCTCTTTCTAAACAACATCTATTGCTCATCTTGGACACCTACCTTATTTACCAAATATAACTCAGGATGATTTTTGGCAAAAGAAAAAGTGAAGCTATTTCAAAGAAAGTGATGTAGGCCCTAATAGCATTCCAAAAACTAGAATAAATGCAAATTGTACAATATCTGGAATGTGGTAAAATGACCGACTTTAGGTTTTATTATTATGTACCTAATTCTAGAATCTCCGAATTTGAAGGGCCCTTAACAGTCACTTAATTCAACTTAGTATCAACACCAGCCCAAGCCCCCTTTGGAACATCATGAACCATAGGCACACATACTCATAATGGTCAAGGAAAGGGTCAGAGATAATAAGAACAAAAGATAAGGAGGAGGGGCTAGAGCACTTGCCTAGCAGGTGTGAGGCACTGGGTTCAATCCTCAGCACCACATATAAATAAATAAAATAAAGGTCTATTGGCAACTAAAAAATTTTTTTTAAATGGTAAGGAGGAGAAGGGAGAAGGAGGAAAAGTTCAAAGGCCAAGTGAGTATTTGATTTTCTTGTGTCTGGTGAGCTAAGTCTGAGGCAATTTCAAAAGAGAAATTCTTGAACTGTATAAATCAAAAGGACCTACTTAGAAGCATGATGCTTTTGGCAAGTCTGTGGACCTGGGCAAATAGATCCCTCTTGTTACTTAAGGATCACTCCCTATCCTAATTCCTTAAAATGGATGCCTTAACAACCAAACATCAAAAACACATACTTGGGCTGGGGTTGTGGCTCAGAGGTAGAGCACTTACCTCACATGTGTTAGGCACTGGATTCGATTCTCAGCACCGCATATAATTAAATGAATAAAATAAGGTCCATCAACAACTAAAAAAAAAATACTGTACCATAGTGTGGTGCTGCAGCAGAATGCAATGTTTATATCTCTAATGTTATCAATTTGGATCTAATTGAGAAAGTTATTTTCAAAATTTTATCCTAACTAAAGTTTTGAAGGGTTTTGATATCATGCAGAATAATATGGTGAAAGATAAAAGGTGGACAAAGAGCAGGCAAGAGTTTATTCACAGATTTTTCAATGTGGATTATACCTCGCTTGATACCAGGGTGAGAAATTTTGCTAATTAGATGGCAAGCTGGATTCTACAGACTAGGATGAGGGAAGAGAATGCTTACACAGAGCCAACCACTGTGGGTTTTGTCCTCTCACATTAGAATGCAAGTTCCATTAAAAAAAAAGTCATTTATTTTTACTTGTTGGTGGTGCTGGTAATCAAACCCAGGGCCTTGTACATGCTAGGCAAAGGCTCTGCCACTGAGCTACATCCCCAGCCCCATAACAGTGACTTTTTATAAAATATTTTCAAGCCATATTTTTGTGGCTTTGAAAAAAACCTTTGTATTATCAAAATATTCAAACATATTTCTAACCAAGCACAGTGGTACACCTGTAGTCCTAACTACCTAGGAGGTTGAGGCAGGAAGATCACTTGAGCTCAGGAATTTGAAGTCAATCTGGGCAACAGAGTAAGACTCCATCTCAAAGAAAGTGAAAAGAAAATCTTCCATAAGACCAATTGTTTGAATCCCCCCAAAATTCACACATCGAATCCTAGTGCCTAATGTAATGGTTATTGGAGATGCTGTTTTGGGAGGTACTTAGGGCATGAATGTGGAACCTCCGTGAGAAGGATTCATGCTCTTATAAAAAAGGCCCTAGAGAGCTCCCTTGCCCCCTCTCTGTGTACAGATACAGTGGGGAAACTGCCATTTATGAACCAGGAATTGAGTGAGTCCTTGCCAGACACCAGATCTCCCAGTGCCTTGGTTTTGGACCTCCCAACCTCCATAACTATGAGAAAGAATTTGTGTTGTTTATAATGCAGCCAGTCTATGGTACTTTATTATAGCATCCTGAACAGACTAACACCAAAAATAGCGTCTGAATAACTACTTCTCCAACACTTAGATTTAACAATTCTTAACCTTTGCCATTTTTGCTCCATCTATTTTTATTGAAGTGTTTTAAAGTACAGACTTAATGACATTTCACCTCTTAATGCTTTTAACATGCATCTTTAAAAATGAACTATTTTTCTATTCTACTTACAATACCCTTATCACACCTAATAAAACAAATAATAATTCTTGAAAGTAATAAATTCCCAGTTCATATTCAGGTTGCTCCATTTATCCCCAAAATGTCTTTTACTGCTCTTTTATTTAAACCTGGATCTGTTGAGGTTTTTCCATTGTATTTGATTATTTTATATGTAAAGCAAAGGGACTCTATGTAGTTTATTGCTCTAATCAGTGCCTAGACAGTTCATAGCCTGGAATAGTCTCTCAATATGGCAACAGAGTGGTTAGAATTATGGGTTTATATCCTGGGTTCACCCTTTAGTAGCTATACTTTGGCAAGTCACTTAACCTTTCTGTGCCTCAGTTCCTCATCTGCAAAATGGGCACGATAATAGTACTTAACCCATATGGGTGTTGTGAGGATAAATGAGTAAATACATGTAAATGTTTATAACAGTGCTCCATACACAGTGAGTGCTATATAGTGATAGTTGTTCATTGTACTGTTTGTTGATGAATTGTTATGTATCTAATGTATGACAGGCACTATTTTACATATCAGCCAAATCTCTCGGCTCTGATGGAGCTTATTTTTTAGTTGGGGGGTAGCCATTAGGAAAAAAGTAACAATCTGAAAAGTGAATACATAGCGAGAGGAAAGCTAGGGAAGTGAAGAGAGGGGATGGTCTAACTTATAAGGTGGTGCTTGAGCAGAAATTCAAGGAGGCAAGTCCTGTGGCTATTTGGAGGAAGATGGTTGCAGGCGGAGGAAGCAGCATGCGCAAGGACCCTAGACTGGAGGACGAATGGCAGGAGGATGAGCGTGCAAGAGGAGGAGCATGCAAGAGGAGGAGCGTGCCAGGGAGACACAAGGAGGAAAGGCAGGCGGGGCCAGGTCTTGCCAGATCTGAAGCTAGGTAATTCCCTGAGTGAGATGGAGAGCTACTGGAGGCTTTCTGCCAGAGGCCTGATCTGGTCTGATTTTCCATTGGAAAGGGTCCCTCTGTCTGCCTTGGCTGCTGGGTTGAGTGTGGTGCAGAAAGGTGACGGCAAAGGCAGGAAGATCAGATTTTTAGACCCACGTTAGCCGGTGTCGTGAAATCACATCTCGTCCTCACAAGTTTTGAAGGAGCAAATTATTATTATCCCCATTATACAGATAAGGAAACCAAAGATGAGAAAAGATAGTAGTTTAAAGCTGGGATTCAAACTCAGGATCGTTTGACTCCTAATTCTGGCTTTTTCTCACCACTGTAAAATATACAAAAAACTCGAGCTCTCTGCCTGTTTGCTATCATAACTGGGGGGAAAAAAGCAACAGATACATTTCTTACTGTCCACAAATGGCTCTAACTATTTCTAGAACTTTCCTCAGATAGGTCTCTCTCAACCTTTCCAAAGAAACTTTTCAATGCAATGTTCCTAATGAAGGTAACCTTTTCACTTTCTTATTTGTTCTGATTAAGAAGCCACATTTAGGGCTGAGGTTGTGGCTCAGTGGTAGAGCATTTGCCTCGCACAAGTGAGGCATTGGGTTTGATCCTCAGCACCACATACAAAATATATAAATAAATAAACTAAAGGTTTAAAAAAATTTTAAAAAAAAAAGCCACATTTAAATTTTCCAGGCGCACATCTGTAATCCAGCAACTCAGGTGGCGAAGGCAAGTTCAAAGCCAGCCTCAGTAATTTAGCAAGGCCCTAAGCAACTCAGTGAAACCCTGTCTCTAAATAAATACTAAAAAGGGCTGGAGATGTGATAGAGCATCCCTGGTTTCAATCTCCAGTACACACACACACACACACACAAGATTGAATTAGACATATTTTCTACTCACAGCATCTTTTCCAGAAACATAGCTACTTTCACAACTGCAAAGATTACTTGAATTTTATCACATGGTATCCTTGTGGCTCAGTAACATCTCAAAGGTGGCATCCCAAACTTCTAATCCTTTTTCTCTGGCCCAGCAGATGATGCAAACTGCTAGGTTGCAGGAGAGCCATCCTTCCCCGGCCACCAACTCATGACAGTAGTTACATTCAGTGAAGGAAGGTAATGGAGTTAGCAGTTGGCCCATGTTCCTTAAAATTATACCAAATGTCACCTGTGACATGCCACTGCTGTAAGTTGATGGGTGTCACTGAGGCATAAGAGCATAATAGTAAAACCGAAAATGTCTTTCATGGATTGGGGAAGAAGCTCGGTGTTAGAGCCACACCTAGTACGCACAAGATCCTGGGTTCCATCCCCAGCACTGGAAAAAAGCCTTTCACCACACGTGTGCTATTTCATTTTCTTGAATATTTTGATTTTAGTACTGCTGTGTGGTATGTGCTGGAGATGCAAATTTCAGTGCCATAGGAGCATACATTCTGTAGACCGATTCTGTAGATAGAGTGGTGAGTGCTGGAATAGGGGTTTGAAGAGCATGCCCTGGTTGGGCCACGGTGTGCTTAACGCCTGGGCTTTGTCGTAGCCATGAAGCGCACCATCTCTAGAATCTGTTTCAAGCACAGCAGTCTGGCCCTGGCATCCTAGCCTGCCAGTTTATAGATAATATGTTCTTCTAAAAGTTCAACACCATGAGGACCTTCAGTCCATTGACCTTTCATTATTTCTCTATTGGTTTTGTCTTTTCTTTTTCCTCCTCAGCTAGATTAAATTCTAGAAATTGTTAGTCTCCAACCCAATACCCATGCCTGCTCCATATCACTATCAGATCTGTGATTCTGCCCAGGATGGTATTGTGCCATGAAGAATGTTGCCTTACTTCTGAGCCTTCCTTTCAGTGAAATGAGACCATGGGTCCCAGTTCTATCCAGTGAGTTCTGAGCAACTATCTATTGGGATTAGGTTCTGGGGAACATATTGCTTTCCTAGTGAAAGGGGTAGTCATACTTGGCATGACTTTGCCCCATCTTTTTTCCCTCTTTCTTTCTGCCTTGAACACAAACATGAGATTTGGATCTGCAACAATCATTCTGCAATCATGAGGTGACTAGCAGGGACAAAGGTAACCCTCTCTGGACGTTAGAACAGAAACAGGAAAAAGACTGGGGCCATCTATGGCTTCTCTGAACAGCTGAAGCAATGCCAGCAATTGTCTACCCCTGGCATGTGAGAAAAGACCCCAGTCGGGTTTTCTGTCAGTTAATGTCACATCTCTTCCAACCGATTCAGTGGCTCAGTGCTGTAACTGCCCCTTGCAAACATCCTTGTCCATCCTTCCCCTTGTGCTTAGGAGACAAAACACAAGCGGGGTTATATTTCGCCACCCACCTGCTCTGTGTTCGCATCTGAGCATCTGAATATGGCTGGATACATCTCATGGTGGTGTCACTGATCACACTTCAATTTTGTGACCCCAGATTTAAGTGGGTACTCAATTCAGAACAGAAATGCTATCACTTTTCTCTACCCAAAACACTTGCTCATTCTTCACTATGGCTATTTTACACTTTCTCCTCTCTCGTCAAACCTGGAAAACTATTTTCTCTCTATACTTTGAACTGATGATCTCCCTTCCTTCATACTCATTGGAAAAAGTATAATGAAATTAGAGGAGATCAACTCTTTTCCTGTGTCAGAGTCTGCAAGTAGCCTGTCTTCCTTTGTAAAACAAAAACAAAACAAAACAAAAACCCCCAAAAACCTATTAGTTAGAAATATAGCTGCCTAACATAAAGATTACATTTCCCACCTTCCCTCACCTTGGTCATAACTACATGACCAAGTAATACTGCCCCTTAGATAGTGAAATCTAATTTAGATTTTTTAAATCTAAAGGGCAATGTTATGGGCAGTTTTCAGGAAACTTCCTTCAAACATGACTGGCTTGCAACCTTTGATTCTTTTCTTTCCCGTCCTTTCTTCTGCTTGAAATGGGATTGTGATGGCTGGAACTCCAGCAGAAATCTCAGACCAAGAGGAGGGCCACACATTAGGTAGAGCACAATGCCAAGCTGGGAAGTCTTTTCCCTTAGCTACTTTACAGACTTCCAACCAGCCCGCAGCAACCTGCCTCTGGCCTTCCTATGCATGAAGGACTAAATTCTGTCTTACTTAAAAAATATTCTTCCCTGGCGCTGGGGTTGTGGCGCAGTGGTAGCGTGCTCGCCTAGCACGCGGGAGGCACTGGGTTCGATCCTCAGCACCACATACAAATAAAAATGGAGATATTCTGTCCACCTACAACTAAAAAATAAATATTAAAAAAAATATTCTTCCCACATTCAGTCACTTACAAACAAATTAATCCTAATGTTTGCTTTACTGAATCCATCAGCCCTTTATATCTAGATGTATATTATATATCTTCCTTCTAGTCATAATGGAAGAAGTGCCCCATGTCCTATTCAGGCCAGTCCCTCAGTTTCTGCAGTTATCCCTTCTCACTAATCTTCAGTTTCTCACTCTTCAGTCATTCCCAGATATTGGCAAGACATGCTCAGTTTCTTTACTCAGGTCTCAGTGTAATTGTCATCTGCTCAGAGAGTAGCGCCACCTGCTTATTCTCCACCCCGGTATCCTAGTGTGTTCTATTTCAGGCACTTATGGCCAGCAGAAACTAATAATGTATCTGCTTTTGTGTTATCAACTGATTTCTTATAGTCCTTCAAGAATATGCGATGCATGAGGACAGGGACTTTTTTCTTGTTCCTCCTACTGAGGAGGCTCTCAATAAACATTTGAGTGAAAGAGTAAGTGAACATTGAAAAGGAGAGGTGGAGTGTAAGGCCTCCCAGAAAGAAGTTGCACTTGATCTGAGCTCAGGTATGAGTAAGTATGCCCAGGAGATGCCGCCGAAGAGCAAAGAAGAAGGCACAGCCAAAAGAGGGAACGGCATGCTCACTCACAGAGGCGGGGAGAGTGTTCTGTGTGCGGAGTCGGCAGGTCACCCAGACAGGAGGAAATGGCAAGAGAGCAGACTGGAAAGGGGGAAGGGATCAGATCATGCCACCCTAAGGGAAACTATTGGAGGGTTTTAAAGATGAGAGACATAGTCCTACTAGTACTCAGAGGGAGGGGGTCATGCAGAGGAGGGAGGAAGAAAGACTCATTCTTCAGGCCATTACAGTGATCTATACAGTAATCACCAAGCAGTGCCTGTGGGCATTAAGGGGGATAAAGGGCTTATAGACTGGTGGGATGTGGAATCAAGAGTGCATCACTTGCTAACACACAACAAGGGATGTGGGGAATGAAGAATAGAAGTTCCTTAGATTAGACAAAGAGGAATAAAGGGAAGGGAAAAGAGATGGGAATAGGAAAGACAGTAGAATGAATTGGACATAACTTTCCTGTGTTCATATATGACCACACCACCAGTGAAACTCCACATCGTGTACAACCACAAGAATGGGAAGTTATACTCCATGATATGTCAAGATACACTCTACCGTCATGTATATCGTTTGCCATTTTAAAGACTGAACTAAATTAGTTGGCTATAAAAACACCCACCTATAGCCAAATAAATGTTAGCACTCTTCCTCTACGTTCTTCTTATTTTCCAGTTCAATTCCTATAGAAATCAGAAAACAGGATAGACCCATAAAATAGGATTCAAGTCTAAGGTTTTGTGAACCTGAGGCAGTTAGAGGCAGTGGAGCTATTTAGAAGCAGCGTGGAGTTCAGGGATGCTGGAGTTGAGGAGGGCTGCAGTTATTGACCCTTCCAGTCCTATCAGGGAAGTAAGAAGGGAACTCACAGAGCAAGCATGGACTGTTAGAGCTGAAGTAATGGTAAAATAATAAAGAACTCCATTTGAATTATACCTTAAGTACATTTTAATTTACCTTAATTTTAATGACAATTTCTTATTAAGGAAATTCATATTTGAATATACATAAAAACAGAAAGAGGGGCTGGGATTGTGGCTCAGTGGTACAGCACTTGCCTCGCATGCGTGAGGCACTGTGTTCTATCCTCAGCACCACATAAAAATAAATAAAATAAAGATATTGTGTCCATCTACAACTAAAAAAATATATTTAAAAAAAACACAGAAAGAAATCCATGTAACCATCCTCTAGTTTTAAGTTACCATAATTTTACCACTCTCATTTCATCTCTTCTGTCTATACTTTTCTGGGCAAAGTCTTTTAAAGAAAGTCCCAGACATCATATCATTTCATATGGCATATTCTTTGATAAGGACTGTTAGGTTGGGCCAGGGTCCAAAATGTCCAATTAGGGGGATCAGTCAGCAGCTGCCAAGCGGAGCTGCAAGCCAGATGCTGACGTCACCAGTAGACACACCTCCTGTCAATCAGCGGGGTTTTCCCGACCTATCCAGGAAGGACTCTGGTCTTCTCTTCCTGCCCCCAAGCCCTCCCCTTCCTGACCGGGCCCTTTCGAATTCTCTGTGCACTGGAGCCCCACCACCATTCCTCCTGGACACACTCTGATGGACGGGAGGATTCGGCCAGAGAGCGTGTATTTTCAATAAAGTCTTGGCGAGCGACTTAATTCATCTCCTCCTGGTCGTCTAGTCTTTACAAGGACTTTTAATATTTTTATTATCTCATTTTTGAGATGAGATCTTGCTAAGGCTGATCTTGAACTTACAATCTTCCTGCCTCAGCTTCCTGAGTAGCTGGGATTATAAGGTGTGTACCTTGATAAGGATTTTTTTAAAAAACAACTCACATCACATCTAACAAATTTAATAATTCATCAGTTCTATAATTCCCAGTCCATGTTCAGTTTCTCTAATTATGTTAAAATTGTCTTTCTACTGTTGTCTGTTTGAATCAAGATGCAAACAAGATCCACACATTGAAATTCTATATCATTTTAATCTATGATAGTTTCTCTCATCCCCAAAAATGTCATTTATTTGTTGAAGAAACCAGATCACTTGTCATACAGGTTTTCCCTACAATTTAGATTTGGCCAACTGCAATCTCATGGTGCCATTTTGTGTGTTCCTCTGTCCCTAGCATTTCTCATAAGCTGGTAGTTTTATCAAGAAGCTTGATCAGTTTCAGATTCCATCTTTTTTGGCAGGAATACTTCATAGGTGGTGTTATGTATTTTATTTTATAATACATCAGAAGGTAATTTCTTTTTTCTCTTTTAGTGTTTTTAAGGTTGATCAGTTAGTCCAGGTATTCTCAGCTTGATCTATCCTTCGTAAAACTACCCCCAACTTTTCACCCAGTGATATTAACAACCATTGATGTTTACCTAAATACATTATTTCATTAGGGATTGCAAAGTAGTGATCTTATGATTCCCTCATTCCTTCAGCATTTATTAGCCTCCAAGAAGTACTTTTTCTCAGCAAGTCTTTTATGAATGTGAAAAACAGGTTTTCAGAAAAAGTTGAGTAAATGCTTGATTCCTTCTTTCATCTGTCATTTTCCAGACTAACTTATCAATTTTATCATTAGTTTTTTGAGAGGAGGGAAACACGAAGGACTCATGGATTTTTATGTACACAAAGTGTTTCAATCCATTGCAATCATTGTTTTGTGGCCAGTAGGAACCCCTATCAAGTGGGCTCCTTAGTAGGACTTTATAATTGACAATCAAGATGCTCAACTAGACATCAGAACTTCACAAGTAACCCTGTAAATGTTGGTGTTTTTACCAACTTTTACAAATGAGAAATCTTACCATATGGCTCCAGTCAGGACTTGGTAATGTCTATTGTTCCTTCCATTGTAGATAACGATGGTTGAGAGGATGAGTATTAAAAGTGACTTAATTATTTTCCTATTTTTCTTCTTTCTGGCTTTGAGCTTAAATGGCATTGCCTTTGACCAGTGGGAATATGATATTAAGAAATATCCACTTTAGAAGACATCACTCGTGGCAAACACTGTTGAGAATAATGTTATGCCGATAATACAGTAACTTGGTAAATAGCCTCTCTCAACTTTATTTGTGAAGCATTTCAATTTTGATTACTCTGTGTGGGAGCTCCTGCTCAGATGTGTGTCGTTTTATGGTCTGCCCATGTCTGGGGAGCTGGCATTACATGCTGCCTAGTGTTTTTAATTCAGAAGTTCTTCTAAAAGAAACCTTATCCTCTTATATTCCAACCCTAGCTTTAATAGCATAAGCTATTTCCTTCTTATATAGCTTTGTGGGCATAGTAATAAAATAAATACCACAAAGTCACTGATGAGATGAAATTGTGCTCCCTGCCTCTGTGCAGCCATGTAGGTAAAACAGTAATTGGCTCTGATAATAACTTCTGTTCTTACAAACCAAAGTCTAAATGAGAGTCACATTTGATATATCTGCTTGTAATTACTATCAAAAGAAGAGAATACAAAGTTTAGATTACTTAGTGACTCAAGATAGATAAAATAAATCTGTCTTTTATTGACCAATTTAAGAAAAATTTCTGAAATTATTTCTGATATTTATCTTACTGTTGGTAAAAAATGATCATTTTCCAAAGCATGCTTTTCTGCTTAATGGAATGATTAATTTTCTTTTCTTAAGCCTTTAATTGTTTTTCTTGAAAAAAAGCTTATGAATGGATCTGATAATGCAATTTATAAATATTTTATTATATACCCCTCTAGATGGTTCAAAAGACCAATTTAAGTTTTGTTTGTATTTGGAAGTGGTTTTCTGCAAAGCTTTTGACATGTAAATATTATCAAAATGTATAGCCGTTTAATATATTTTAAAGAAATATTAAATCATGTGTGCTACATGTTATTATTTTGGTACACAATGCTTTCATGCTAAAATAGCAAATATTAGAATATTAATGGTTTTAAAAGACATTTCCCATCACTTTAAACCAACAGTAAAGAATTGCTATTACAACCTATCCTTCCTGATGGATTTCTATATACATAGCAATTTACTTTAAAAAAAAATCTGTGTCCAGCGCCACAAACATGTCATTGTTAAAACTGGCATAAGACAACTGAATTTTTATGCCAGTTTTAGCAATGACTCTGTATTTGATCATTTCTTCCCTACACCACTCCTAAAACCACACTAAGTTGATGGAGCATAAGAAAACTAAGAAAACTGCTCTGGTCCACTGAGCCAATGATCCCAGAATTAAAAAGTTCTAACAAAGCTTAGACATGATAGATGAAGCTATTACCAGCAACTATGTCCAGAATATACATTTTAAAAACACCCTAATTACAGAAACCACATCCAGTCAATATAATACATATTAGCAATTTCCCAATCCTCGGTAGAATGGAAATTATTCTGAAAGTTTAATTAAGAAGGGAAAAATTATGTTCAGGTATTAATTTCAATAAAAGAGGCACTTGGCTTCCATGCAAAAACCCGGAGTGGTGCTGTGAGTGGGGGTTAGCCGCAGAAGGAAAGCCATTTATAATTAGGCACTACATTACCTTTGTCACCACCTGTACCTCAAGGAGAAAGGTACAGGGCACTCCTCGTTTGCAACCTGTGTCTCTGCATGGGTTAAATAAAACAGACAGGGCAGTTATTTGGAGATTTGGTTCTTAGAACGCAATTTCAACAATAAAGGGAAGCTTTGGAGCATGTGTTAAGAAATAACTTATCTAGACAGCATACATTCCAAAGATATTTTTGTAGCCTTCCTCTCCACTTTGACCTTAGGCAGTTTATAAATGCTTATGATCAAAGAAATATCTGGATCATGAACTAATCTGTCTGGTTCCTATAACCATTCCAACATTGCATAAGATCACACGCAGAGCTGAGGTTCTTCCTTGCTTGCTGCTAGGATTGAACTCAGGGCCTCATGCGTGCCAGGCAAGTGCTCTACCACTGTGCTACAAACCCAGCCCCAGAACTAAGATACTTAATTGAACCAGAATCAGTTTTTTAAGTTGCTCACAGTAATTCCAACTTCCTTTAAAAGCAAGCAAGAAAGAAAAAGTCACAAAGGCCATGTATTATATGATTCTGTTTTTATGAAATGTTCAGAACAGATCCATCAATAGAGACAGAAAATGGATTAGTGGTTGGTTGGGGCAGGGGGAGGGGAAAGGGAGTGATTGCTGCTGGGTAGGAGGTCTTATGCTAGGGTGATTAAAATGTTCTGGAATTAGGTCGTGGTGATGCTTGCACAATTTTGTGAATATGCTAAAAACCACGGCATTACACACTTTAGAGGGGTGTATTTTATGGTGAGTTACATCACAATAAAAAATCACAAAAGATTTCAAAAATTATTGGCAATACATTTCCTAAGTACCAAATCCTCTTTAGTCTCAAATAATAGAATGCCAAAGCTAGCCAGTCATTCAAGAGACCAAGTCTAACAGCTGCATTTTACAAATAAACATTTCCGGCAAGGCACAGGGCAGAGCTGGAACCTGGGTCTGGCCACACCTTTCCAGTGCCCCTCCCACCACCACTCTGCAGCCCAGTTTCATGGTTTCTTCTTCAGCATCTCAGCAGTAAACTGATTAGAATGGGAATAGGTAGTTTGAGAAAGATGCTTTTTTTCTTCCCCTAAAGAAAGCACAAATTATTCTTATAGATAGCAAAATCTCTGTGAAGGCATAGATAAATTGGTTCTGGTAAATTTATCAAGTCTATGCTGAGATCTACCTGTAAGTGTCCCTAGAGGAAAATGGCCACATTAACAGACCAAGGGAGCCCTCTACCTGTGTATTTGTAGTATAGATTTCAGTGACAAAATCCTTGACCTGGAAAGCTAAAAATAAATCTGAGATCAGGTATTTTTGTCTTTTGTCCACCTTGGTTGGCTTCTAGCATTATTTTTGAGAAAATGAATGGTGTTTGAGGATATATTTGTGTGATTAATAGAATACCTAGAGGAAAATCTACAGAAAGTTATTTTTTCTGTGAATAAAAGGGACCAATTAGCAGCCTAAATAAAAAATCCAAACATATTCTCCTGTGAGAATTGCATTACAATAATTATTTTCAAAGAACTTTGTATTCTTCTGAGGATATAAAATGTTAGTAAACGTTTTTGTTCATCTGGCATGAAAGTTTCATTGTTTCTTTGTTTCAGCAAAAGATAGGGTTGAATGTAAAAATCTTGCAGGATCCTGAAAACATCCACCACAGAGCTGCTGTAAATGCGAACTATGGAATCAGTTTGCCATATATTAATCAGAAAAAAGCACATGTAAGTAATGAGTTGTTTTAACAAACTTAATTTTTTAAGGATTAAAAGCCATGTATTAGTGATTTAAGATACAATGTTGATCTTAAATGAGATTGTGATCCTTTTGTCCTCGGCATTTTTTTGGAGATGAAATGGAGTGGCTTTCATTTCATCTATAATTAGTAATGATTAAGGAAATTTAAACCTATTATAAAAGATTTATTTGTAACTCATTCAAATTTCTCTATTTTATTTGACATTCCTAAATAATCTAGTACCATAATTTTAATTAGGAGATATAACTTAACAACAGAAAAATTAATAGAGAGATTTCCAGTATTTGATATCACGGATAATTGGTTTACCATGAGAAAAATAAAAATAAAACAGCATAGTATCCATTTCAAATAGTGGTTACTCATGTAATATACAAAATTTTAATGTATTTTTCTAAATCTGAAGCAAGCAGGCACTAATCCTTTATGTTAGCAGAATCATGAGACAGGAAAATAATCCAATGTGGATTCATGGGAAGGGACCTCAGAGCTATTGCCTATTTTTGCCATTGCTGCTAAAGTGGCCCAAAGCAAGGATTGTACTCTTCTTGTGTTGCAGGTTTTCTTAGGAAATTAAGAGCACTGCTTCATTTTAACAGAGAAATCATTTATTTTGAGATAATTTCTAATACTAGAAATACTGAGATGAAATCTATACATTTCTATACATTTTAAACCCTTGACTTCTCTCAAAAGTTCTGAAATGTATACCTCAGTGAAATAAAAACTAAAAACAAGATTGATTTTCGGATTAAATTGCAAAGCCATTTCAAAATAGCACAATAGTCTCTGAGATTAATCTTCCAAATTTCTTTCATAGACATCCAGCTGCCTGCTTTATTCATGTAACTCAGAAATATACATTCAGTCTCTTTATATGTGCTTTATGCTATTCAAACAGGTTTGGTTTAAGAGCACTGTATCATAGAAATGCTTTTATAGCCTAAGAAATAACCAGAAAGTTAGATATTTTTATTCCTGCTGAAACTTTATTTAAAATGTCACTGTGAATAATACGAAAGCATTTTTATCTACTTCCCATGAGCCCCAAAGCCTTTGAAATAAAAATATGATTTCTCTGGCTGTAGAGACATAGCAGATTTCTCTTTTGTTGTTGTTGGTTTTCCTCTTCAATCTAGGATTAATATTGGCTTAGCTGGTGGAGCGCTGAGGCTGTGTAGCCTGAGGCAACTGCTGTATTTCATGCAAACTTTTTCTGATGAGTACTGAAGTTTTTAAAGGCATACCTCTAAATGTAGCAAGGATTACGCTTCGCCTTCTGACTCTGAGTGGAGATTTAGACTTAAATAGGGGAATCAAAATCATATCCAGAATCTGGGGTAGAATCTTAATTATTCATCTTATTTTTTGTAATTTCTAAGTTGAATAAATATCATGGATATCGTGTCCATGCATTTTGAACAAAGAGGAAGTGAGAAGGCATTTTGCCTTGTTGATGGATGATAATGTATATTCATTTACTATACTGAAGACCCTTTATTCAGAAAATTCAACTCCATAAAAATGGATACCAGAGCATTTTTAAATGGGGTGGATGTTTTGCTTGAAATATTGGCCTTTCCCTCGAAATAGTTATCCTATAGTTTTATGTTGATATGATGGCACTACCTGAAAACGGTATTTTCATTTTGAATTTATAAAACAGAAGCATTGTTCAAAAAGGTCCTTTGAGAGAAGCATTGGGATATTTGGTTTTAAACAATCACCTAGAGCACATGGGGGTAAACACAAGTTGAGATTTACCACTTATCAAAATGTTTTTAGAAGCACTTATGCAAACGGAAGCAGTATGTCTAGCATTGTGATGTATACTTAATTAGAAAAGCAGCATCGAGGCTAATCGCTTTGTGGAACTACTCTGAGCACTCAAAGGGGCTTATTATTTGGCTGCCGAGGGCCATGTGTTTCCCTACTTCTCATGAAACTTGAACAGCTTGTCAAAAGCCTGTAAATAATCTTAGGCATTTTTGACAGAGCAAATTTGAATATGTAGCCAAT
Organism: Geosciurus inauris; assembly: GCA_004024805.1. NCBI lineage: Eukaryota > Metazoa > Chordata > Mammalia > Rodentia > Sciuridae > Geosciurus > Geosciurus inauris. The sequence continues at coordinate 41,149 of PVHX01004460.1, read as the reverse complement.
TTACATTATTAGTTCCTAGAAGCTGTGAGATTTTCTCCGTCTGATGAAGAGGAGCACCTTTCCTGATAACAAGGAGCTAGCTGCACGATAGAAGCACACACGCTCCCTGGCTCCCCTGTGCCAGTCCCATCACAAGACTCCTTCAGAATTTTATATTCTGTGAAAATCAATTTACAAAAGAGTACTAAAAGTGAAACTCACTAATGATTTTTAAAAATATCTTGAATCTGCCAAATAAAAAATAAACAACCCTCTAACATGTTTTTGAGTAGGTCCTCATTGGTTTGAGGCAAGAAGAAATCCCGAGTGCTATTCATGTTCACTCGCTGGCATCTAGTTCCAGTCAGAGGTTATAATGAACAAGCTAAAAGATCTACAGAAAATTTGACTTTTATTTATTTATTTTTAAATAAAAATGGTTTTTTAAGAGGCTTGAAACATGTATCTGTTAACATGAATTTTAAAAGAACGATTATGAATGAATAACAAAATAGCCAAACAAAACATCGCTTTGAATTGCTGCACAAATAACTCTGATTATAACTGTTATGACCTAGAAAAGAATCATAAAAACATTTTTCTTTTTGGCAAGATATGAGTTGCTGTAGAATTATACCAGTCCTTTGGTCCCACTTTCCAAATAAATAAATATATAATGCAATGTAAACTTAGAATCTTTTATTTATTCATGAGGTTGAATTTAATACTATTATGACTTCTAGATTTTATGAGTCATATGTTATGCAGTGTTTCTCACTAACTTAGTTGGGTAGCAACCACACTTCACAAATCATAGTTTCATTCTTTACTGTTTCACTTGGGGTGTGCATAGTAATCTCGCTTACTGAAAGCACATTCATTTCTGAGATGATAAAATAATGGAAAGTGAGGCAATTGTGTTAATGTCAAATGATTAGAAGTACCAGAAGTAAGGGGTGGGGTGGGGGGAGGACGATCTCAAAACATGATTGTGTTTTAAGCCCATGCATATGGCCACAATTACAGTCACAACAAAATTTGGCAATGGTAGCAGAATTAGATTTAAACAAATTGATGTTACACTGCAGTAATTCAGAATGAGCTTGTTGCATTTATAAACCATAACAAGAAGCAGAGTGAATTAATAAAGCCTTCTTGTCACTAAAAATAAAAAAGGGAATAATTGCTGAGACGGAGTTAACTTAACAGATGACTATAGTCAGCATCCTTCCAGCCTAGATATGGGAAAGTGAAGGTCACCCTCATCTCGGATGACAAAGAGGGAACATTTTGTTGGTAAACAAATTAATCTTTTGAAAGGTCGCCATTTGTTTTAAGTTTTTATCCAGTTCTTGTCATCTGGAATCAGAGATTGACTGTCATTTCACCAGGCAGGGGTGCAGTGGAAGCAGACAAAGCTGCTTCTGTACGTATCAGCATTCCTTGACAAAACTCTGTGCCTGATTGTGATGCTATGGGCTGCTGGTTTACAGCTGTCTCCGGACAAGAACGGAGGCCCACCCCTGAATTCCAATAAGATGGGCCTGCCTATTCCGCCTGCTGTAAGCTGGCCCTCTGCCCACAAGTAAAATGTATTGTAGTTCAAGCCAGCAATTATCTCTTTTACTTCCTTCTGTGCTGCTTCTGTTCCCTTTTTCCAGAAACAGATGTGGGTATTCACTCAAGTTCTGCATCTATTCTTTCTCGCACCTGCCCGGGCAGGATTTTGACAGAGGTAGAGTTTGAGGGAGCCAGCAGACAACAATCAGATGTAATTTTCTTTGAAAGCAGTTAAAAAAGAAAATGTTGATTTTTCAGGAAATGTAGAGTCAGCATCTTGGTCCCCCTCCCTTTTCCCAGGAGCATTTGGTAAATTAAATTAGTCGAACAAAAGGAAATAGCTTTAAAAGACGTTCTGAAATGCCATATCCTATTTATGACACACGGTCATTACCCAAGGACTGCGACAGTACGCACAGCATCTCATCTTTCATCAATCATAGAGAGCCTTCTCTTCAGGTTGCCTGGGAAGAGTTTTGAAAGCACGGTGGCTGTCCATTCTCTTCCCGATTCACAGCCTATACAATGTAGCCCACCAATATGGTGGTGGTATTGCCGAGGAAGGGGACACATTGCCTGTGTGCTATTGCTGGTCTCAGTGTAACCAGAGAGGTGAAGAAAGTGATGTGACATGGACTGGTGTGTGGCTCTCTCTCTCTCTCTCTGGAAGTGGGGAGAAGTAATCAGAGGCTACATTCCCATCAAATAATGTGCATAAAAAACCTAGCCACAGTGAGTTCTCTAGCTTCTTTGGAACAATATGGTTCTTCAGCTTCCACGCTAAGATCTGCATGTGTTCCCAGTCCAACCTTAGGAAGAACTTGAAAGCACCCAGTAGGACTTCAGAGTACTGATTCTGAGTCACACTGTCTGATGTGAATCCTTACTAGAAGGGGCTCCTCCTGGAAACAGTCTGCATTTCCTCACCTGAGAAGTGTCCCTAGTAAGAAGACCTGCCTCATGGGATGATATTGAGATTCGAGTGAGTTCATTCAAAGCACTTAGCAAAGATCCTGATACAAAGAAGTGCTTGGAAAATATTAGTCATCACAATTAGCGATTGTCACCTATTGCATTGTGCCATTGTTTTATATTGTCATTTAAAACTTATGTTTTTGTAGGGGCTGAGGGAGGGAACAAGAATGCTGCTAATATTTCATGTGATCACGCCTTATTTCCCACCCAGATATGAGGATGGGAACCTCATTGTCTGTTCCATTTACTGTTTTATAAATTCCCCACTGCATCAAGCAGGTGCATCACAGGTGCTGAGGAGAGGACTGACTTGTCCTCTCATCTGTTCACTCTCTGCTTTGGAGCTACGTAGCCTAATGCCCCCTCTCCTAGTGCAGTCGTTATTTTGCTGGCCCTCCTAGGCCTGGTGGCATAAGGCTTCCTCCTGCTGGGCCATTCCACGGGGTTTACCAGGGAAACCACCTTGCTCCTGTGTTCTTGATACTGCCTTGCCCCTAACTAGCTGTTTCTAGGACAGGTCACCTCACTCATTTCTGGTCTTCCTGCTTTATAACAAAGCTGTAGTTGCTTGGAGAGCAATTGGTATGTGGGAGGGGCTTGGAATGAAGTGGATCAGAGCCTGCTCTGTCTTTGAACCCTAGGTAAGGAAATGAACATCTCAGGTCCCTTAGTTCCCTCTTCCTGTAAAGTCAGGATAATGATACTGACTCTGCAAAGGTGTCACGGGGATTGCAAATAATATGTTAACATTGCTGGTATGTAATAAATGCCTAATAAGGTTCTTGCCTTTCTGGAAAATGAATTAGTATTAAAAATCTCTTACTTCCTTCTCTCTTCTTCACTTCTGTGCTTTCAGAAAAGAATTTGATTCGACTCCTTTCACACTCTAGTATAAATGATGAATAGGGCTTAATGCTCTGGTTTTCAAATTGCTACAAACTCCAGTGAGTTTCAGAAAGATTGTAAGCATTTGATTTGCATTTTGTTTTTATGATAAATATTTAAGCTATTTTAAAGTGTAACAATGAACACTATATGTATTCTTAAGTCAAATACCAAATTTTAATGTATTATACCGTCAGTGGGTTAATTTGTACTGTTAGATTGACTCTGTGTGTGTGTGTATGTGCATGCACACATACGCATGTGCACACATGCATATGTGCATTTGAATTTCCTATAAAGATTTTTTAATTGATTAGGTCATAACTTTGTACTAGTCATATTTTAAAATTCAGATCTGCTCATATATGCTTCAATAATAAACATTAAAAATAAGCAAAGATTAAATTGAGCCAATATGTGTGAAAGTCTTAAAGCAGTGCATGGCCCCTAGTAAGTATTCCATCAGCATTAACTGGAATCAGCATTATGATGCAGGTGTGCTGCCATCAATTAAAATCCAGGCAAGTTCTCTGGTGCTGATTTGGCACAGCGTAATCGTCAACTGTGAAATCCCGGCAACCGATGTTGCATCATAATAACATTGCATTATAGATTACTTGGGTTGGTTCTTACATGATTTAAAATGAGCTATACAACGTGCATTTTGCAGTACAGGGTAGCAATGTGACTTTGTTTGCAACTGCAGATACAAATCAACAATACAGAGTCATCTTAAAATTTTGACCCAACATGCAAAACAAGATCATTTGGAAGATCTGGGTGAATATCTGAAAGTGAAAGGTGCCAAGATCTCTGAGAAGGAGTTTAAACGGGACCTGATGGAACATCTTAAAATTATACATGACACTCATATTTTTGGCTAGCCCTTCAATAATAGTAGCATTTATTATGTGTGCCAGACGCTGTGCGAAGAGCTTTATGCACACTATCTTGTTTAAGCCATGCCTATAAAGTAGGTGCCATTTTTATAACCATCTTACAGATCAGGAAACAGAGACTTAAGGTTAAGCTACTTGCCTAACATTAGGTAGTAAGTAAGGAGAGTCAAGATTCAAAGTAATTATGGGATCTAGTTGTCAAATCTCCCTTAATTGAGTTCTTACCAACTAACTAATCCTTAATTGCTAAGGAACAGGAGCAGTTATTAGATATTGTTAGTAAATGTTTTTGAAACAAAAAAATTGCTACTACTCTTGAAAGCTTCTGGATCATTTTAACTGATGAAAATCCCAGGATTATAGGTGTCATAACAAACTGTTAGCTATTTGAAATTACTTACTGCTTCACATTCAGGATATTCTCCATCTTGTGCAGGTAAAATAAAACACATAAATAAATTGCAGGTTGTGATGGATGTAAGGCTCCAGTTATTATCTATAACTCTTGATTTTATAACTTGCTTTGACCAAAACAGCCTTATTGTCTCCAGTGCTGACTTATATTTATAAAAATATAAATACATTATATAAAACATTTAAATAAATATATATGTTCTATAATATAAATGTTCATATAATAAATATAATGATTCAATAAATAAAATTATGCAAATTCTTATAAAACTTACATTTATTTATATACCAGCATTTTACTTAAAGTTGCATTTGAAAAAAAAGATTCTACTGCTGAAAATAAATTTGAAAATCTTTGGCGTAGAGTTTTACCTCTCTCCTGGGTATTTACACTTTCACAAGAGCAAATTCTCTATTTAATTAAAATGAAAGAGTTCAGTTCTGTTAAGGGATTTCAAGCATGAGCAGACAGGGAGGAGAGGGATTTGGGGGACCCAGAAGGAGTCTTTGCGCTGCTCTGGAATCACCCCAGGTCACCAGCAACCTAACAGGACAAGGCTGCTCCCTGTGTGACTTACTTTCACTTTGTGACTTGGTTTTTAGACTTGAGTATTTGAGTCCATACCAAGAAGTAGTGTTTGGGGCTGGGGCTTGTAGCCAAGTGGTAGAGCGCTTGCCTGGCATGTGTGAGGCACTGGGTTGGATTCTCAGCACTGCATATAAATACATAAAATAAAAGTCCATTTTACAAGTAAAAAAGCTTTAAAAAAGAAGCAGTCTTCGTAACCTCATAATTCTACTTTGAAGAGCCTGAAATTAGGTAGGCGGAGGGGCCCATCTCACATCTATGATAGGTTTAAGGCCCAAGGGGTCCATGGATAGAACTATATATTTCAATACAGTAGATTTCCCATGTATTTTACTTCATGCATTTACTAAAACAACCAATCAAACCAACAAACAAAACACATTATTCTGAGAAGGAGTTCATAGATTATCAGACTGCCAAAGGGGTCCGTGATTTTCCCAAATTAGAACTATCTGTGATAGGTCTTTTCTTTCATCCAAATGTCCAGTATGGAGCAAATGATATATATCAGAATAAGAAAGTACCTTTAAAATGCTGAGTTGTTTTTGTTTGTTTGTTTATTTATTTTGGTACTGGAGATTGAACTCGAAGGTGATTTACCACTTAGCCACATCCCCAGCTTTTTAAATTTTTTATTAGATCACTTCTCCAGCTCCTCTAACTGAAGGGCATCTTTAGGATGCTTCTGTACAATTTCTGTCCCTTGATGTCCTCATTGATTATTACTCTTTATTTCCTCTCCCTTTGGCTATAAAGCAATGGTACTTTCTTGAATAGCATTCTCCTGAACTAGTTAGACAAGGTCTTGCTAAGTTGCTTAGGGCCTCACTAAGTTTCTGGGGCTGGCCTTGAACTTGTGTTCCTCCTGCCTCAGCTTTCTGTGTCACTGAGATTACAGGCATGTACCACTATGCCCAGCACAAAATGCTGTATTTTTTATGTAGGAAATATTTACTTCTCTCAGTTATGGTGCAGAAAACCCACCAAAAAGTGGGCATGTCTAGAATGCCACCCCAGATTTTCATAAGAATTGCAACTTCCCGTGTAAAAATAGAAAACTTCATGCTTTTACTAACTAGTAGTGCTTTTCCATTGCAAGCGGGGAAATGGAATAGTCAGAAAAGTGGTAATGCTTGCAATATTATAGTTAAGTATTCTGTTTAAAATGAAGCAAAGAAAAATACTACAGCAAGTAGCACAACAGCATTAGCCATGAGAGAAATGGGCCTAATGGAATGGTTTTTATCACAGCCCAGGTTAATTATCTACTGAAAGCCACTTGAGATGAATAAACACTATTGCTGTGTTCTCCAATATGCTCACCCATTGTTCCTTAAACTGTACTTGAGTTCAAGTATACATTCCTAACCTTTGAAAGCCTCTTTGGTAGAATAGAAGTAAGTACCCATAGACTGGAGTGATTCACCCTGTGCTTTCTTTAAAAGCAAATCTTTGAATCACAAATGTGCAGTGTAAACCCAGAAGATATTTGGAGGAGATTCTCTCATTAAGCTATAAAGTTGGGGCAATTTGACCCCCAAATACCAGAATTATATAATCTTTTTATTTCCCTCTCTATCCTCAGTGGACAGCCCAAATAATAACAGCTTATGGTTGGCAACCAAGAGGTCTGAAAGCAGTCATGCACACTTGAGTAGAAAGAGCCAGAAAACCAGAGTGCAAGGACGTGGTTTCAACTATCAGTGTTGAAACTGTCTTCTGTCAACTGTCTTCTGCTATCAGCTCCATTATCACTAACACATCACTTAGTCTCTAAAGACTGAGATTCCTCAACTCTGTGCTGAGAAGATAAATTGGTTTTGGGGAGTAATCGTCGGGGCTGTGGCCCTGGTTGTGTGACTCCCAAAGTAATGCATGTTTGGTGCCTTGTAGAACCTCCAGTTTCTCAAGGAAGAAAAAGTAGTGAGTGGTGAAACTGATGGATGGAGGCAAGCCTTAAGAGAAGCCTTAGAGGAACCAAGAGACATAGCTAAAGGAGAGGTGGCATGCAGTTTAAGCACTAGATTCAATTCAACAGAGGCAGAGGTGAAGAATAATAAGAGTAATGGACAGTAATCAGAGCTTTGCCTAATCATCCCAAGATGATTTTTACAAAGGGAAAAACCAAAAGATGTGGTTGGATATGGGAAGCCAACTGATGGACGGCCTTGAATGGGCCACTGAAATCTAATTGTGTGATCTCAGTCAGTATCATAAAAGAAAGGGCTTAAGGCAGATATCTGAAATTAGATCACTTCTCCGGCTGCTCTAACTGAAGGGCATCTTTAGGATGCTTCTGAACAATTTCTGTCCCTCGATGTCCTCATTGATTATTACTCTTTATTTCCTCTCCCTTTGGCTATAAAGCAATGGTACTTTCTTGAATAGCATTATTAGATGTTCATGAAACTGCCTAATTAGAGTTCCACAGGCAGCACCTCTCTCTAGCTATTCACATTCAACTCTGTCCCTTTCAAACAAAGACCTGGTCTGGCTGGATGGCTGGGATTTCTTCCCAGCCTCTTCTTTCTTTCTTCCCTAGTGCTGCATGCACCACTGTTACCTAGGATTCTACCTGTTACCCCATCCCCAATCCCCACCACTCACCTCTCTCTTCAACATTAGCCAAAAGCAGGACTTGTTGGGGAGAAAGTAGTGGTAGCAAGGAAGGAAGATAGAGAACAGGGGTGGCGATTGTTCAGAATACTTTCTAAGCCCTCTCTCTCCTCCCACCTCCCCAGAGCTAGTTTTAGCCTTCAGCCTCCCCCTCCTCCAAGCTCACCCTTTTACCAACTCCTGCATAGAAATGCCCAGGTAACTACCTTAGACTTTGTTAATCCTGGTGTTTCTTGCTTTCAACTTTATCATCTCTTTGTGTTAAGTGTAAAAAAAAAAAAAAAGAAGAAGAAGAAGAAGAAGAAGGAAAAAAATGAAATTCATTGAGTAGGCTTTCTATTTTCCAACCTTTTCCTCTTGGAATACCAGCGACTCCAGAGGCTGAAGCAGGAGGATTGCAAGTTCGAGATTAGTCTTGACAGCTTACTAAGACTGTCTCCAAATAAAATGAAAAGGGCTGGACTGGGGATGTAGCTCAGTCGCAGAGCTTCCTTTGGTTTAATCCTCAGTGCCCTCCTCCCCAAAAAGAAACAAAAACCTTTAGAAAATGTTCGTATTTAAAATAGGAACCGAGCTGGGATTGTAGCTCAGCGGTAGAGCGCTTGCCTCGCATGCGTGAGGCCCTGGGTTCGATCCTCAGCACCACATACAAAGCAATAAAATAAAGACATTGTGTCCATCTACAACTAAAAAAATATTTTTAAAAAAATAAATAAATAAAATAAAATAAAATAGGAACCACCACGTGGGTGTGTTAGGGTCAGACAGGTAATAAATGATCGGAATGACTGAGTACAAAGGCTTGGTCTGCATTCCCAGAGTGCTAAGCTGAGGAGCCAGCTCCCGACAGGAAGCAGCCACTTCAGCTTTAGCCCTTTGCAGCTGGATTTCCAAATGAAGCCGGAAGTTCATGTACATATATATATGTGTATGTATATATATAGCATATATATATATGTTGTATGTGTATATATATGTGTGTGTGTGTATTTTTTTTTTCTGGAAACCTCCTGATATTTAAACATTTACTCAGAAAATTTAAAAAAAAAAACTGTGTAGTTTGAAGAAAGTGGTGTCCAGGCTGCCTCTGTCTCAGCTGGTCAATATTTCTCATCTTCTGCTTTAGAAAGAGAAGAAGGTGTACTTTTTAGGTAGGACAATATTGCTGTCACATAGAGAGCTGACTAGCAGCTTGGAGCCCTCTACAGAGCTTTCACTTTAGTGCAGCCCAAGGTTGACCCTCAACTTTACAGGATTAGGATTTGATTTTGCCAGAGTGGATCCTCTCATGGGTACAACTGGTTTCAAAAGAGACTGATGTATAAGCTGGAGTGCCACTTTATGTATCCTAAGGAGAGCTATAATGGTCAAACAGGCCTGAGTGTTCAAGTCAGCCTGATTTGATGAGCATATTGTATCCTTATTAGAAAGCTACACAGAAAGCCCAGTCAGAAGGCTGCTTAGTGAACAGGGAAACTAACTAAGGATAATTAGTTGGACGGTCTTCATAGTGAGCCACATCACACATTTATAGTCTGATGCATCCATCTGTGAAGTTACACCTGCTGAAGAGATAGGAATACATTCCTGTAAAGTGAGTGCTATGTAGGCACTGAAAACTCCTGACTCTCTGATTCAACTTCTTAATTAAAAAAAAAAAAAAAGCAGCTATTTGCTTGAGGTTGACTATGCAATTATTTTGCATTGTGCTGAGCTCCTTATATGACATTAATATCAGTGACATGAGTGATAATATCCCCCTCTTACTGGTTCTTAACCTTTTCCTTCCTATTTGCTAATTTCCTACTATAAAAACCCACTCACCTTTACCTGATCTCGTGTATCTTTGATAACAATAGTTAAACTGTATTCCTGTTTGGAGGCTGTCATTAAAGTTAGCTTCTACATGGAGCTGAAGACATTATCATGGACCTAGTTTTCCAGTTTAACACTCAAGTTGGGTTGGGGAGGTGGATATCTCCTAGTCACTAGTCTATATTTCCTACCTAAGTATAGTACTTTCCAGAGGATAAGAAAAACCTTGGCTAGAATAGAAGACTTCTAGGGCTAATAAACAAATTCAACAAAGTAGCAGGATACAAAATCAACATACAAAAATCAGCAACTTTCCTATACATCAATAATGAATCCACTGAAAAAAGGAATCCTATTCACAACAGCCTCAAATAAAAATTACTTGGAATAAATCTAACCAAGAATGTTAAAGATCTCTCTAAAGAAAATTATATAACACTGAAGAAAGAAAGTGAAGAAGACACTAGAAGATGGAAAGATCTCCTATTTTACTTGCTAGGCAGAACTAATATTATTAGAAAGGCCATATTGCCGAAATCTATCTACAGATTTAAAGCAATCCCCATTAAAAAGCCAATGACATTCTTCACAGAAGTTTAAAAAAAAAAAAGCCCTAAAATTCCTATGAAAGAATAAAAGGCCCAGAATAGCTAAAACAATTCTAAGTTAAAAAAAAATGCTGGAGAGCCGGGCGCGGTGGCTCACGCTTGTAATCCCAGCACTTAGGGAGGCTGAGACAGGAGAATCGCGAGTTCAAAGCCAGCCTCAGCAATGGCGAGGCCCTAAGCAACTCAGTGAGACCCTGTCTCTACATAAAAACACAAAATAGGGCTGGGGATGTGGCTCAGTGGTCGAGTGCCCCTGAGTTCAATCCCTAGTACCAAAATAAAAAACAATAAAAAAATGCTGGAGGCATCACAGTAACTAATTTCAGATTAAACTATAGAGGTACAGTAACAAAAATATCATGGTACTAGAATAAAAAACAGACACAAGAAATAGAATAGAAGACACGGAGACAAACCCACAGATACAGTAATCTCATATTTGACAAAGGTGCCAAAAACTTATGCTGCAGAAAAAGGAAGCCTTTTTAACAAATGGTGCTGGGAAAATTGGTTATCTACATGTAGAAGAATGAAACTAGACCCTTACCTCTCACCACGCACAAAAGCCAACTCAAAATGGACCAAAGACCTAGGAACTAGACCAGAGACTATGCAATTTCTAGAAGAAAAAGTAGGGTCAAAATGAACATATAGGCACAGGCAAAGACTTCCTAATAGGTCTCCTAAAGCTCAGGAAATAATATCAAGAATTAACAAATGGGATGGCATCAAATTAAAAACCTTCTGTATAACAAAGGAAAAAAAGAGTGTGAATAGAGAGCCTACAGACTGGGAGAAAATCTTTGCCAGCTACTCTTCCAACCGAGAATTAATATATATAGAAGTAAAAAAATTTATCACCAAACAAATAAAAACCCTCAACCAATAAATGAGCAAATGAAGTAAACAGACACTTCTCAAAAGAAGAAATACAAATAGCCAACAAATATATGAAACAATGTTTAACATCCTTAACAATAAGGGAAATGTAAATCAAAATCACACTAACATTTTATTTTATTTCAGTTAGAATGGCTGTCATCAAGAATATAAATAATAAACATAGCTGGGCACGGTGGCGCAAGCCTGTAATCCCAGCACTTTGGGAGGCTGAGACAGGAGAATCGCGAGTTCAAAGCCATCCTCAGCAATGGCGAGGAGCTAAGCAACTCAGTGAGACCCTGTCTCTACCTAAAACACAAAATAGGGCCGGGGAGGTGGCTCAGTGATCGAGTGCCCCTGAGTTCAATCTCTGGTACCAAAATAATAATAATAATAATAATAATAATAATAATAAAAACATTGCCAAGGATGTAGGGGAAAAGAACACTTTTACACTGTGGGGATTGTAAACGAGTGCAACCGCTATGGAAATCAGAATGGAGTTTCCGTAGACGAATAGGAATGGAACCGCCATATGACCCTCCTATACCACTCCTCTATATTTATCCTAAACTCAGCATACTATAATGGTAAATGTGTACCCATGTTTATAGGAGCTCAATTCATGATACTCAAGTTATGGAACCAGCCTAGGTGTCTGGCAACAGATGAATGCATAAAGAAAATGTAGTATGTATACACAATGGAGTTTCACTTAGCCATAAAGAAGAATGAAATTATGTCATTTGCAGGGAAATGAATGGAACTTGAAAGCATTATGTTAAGCCAGACTCAGAAAGTCAAGGGTCATATGTTTTCTCTCATATGTGTAAACTAGAGGGGGGGAAGGGGAGAAAAGTGGGGAGGGTGGTGGTTGTGGAACATATCTTATGAAAGAAAATAGAAGGGAAACCTGTAAAATAGAAGAAAGGGACCAGGAGGAGGGAAGAAGGGCGAGAAAGTGGATGTATTGGGAATGAAATTGACCAAATTATAATATATGCATGTATGGGTATGTAACAACAAAGTCCACTATTATGTATAATTATAATGCACCAATTAAAAAAGATCTTAAGAAATTATTATCCCAGCTTCCTCTTCTCCAGTCATTTCAAAGTGTCATCTGTACCTCCTGCTGGGTTATCTTAATATGTCATTTCATCAAACATTAAAATCTTGAGAGAAATATGGTCACCATGTTTCTGCTGGCTTGGAGTTAGCCATATTTTCAAGTCAGAACCTAGATTTTACCAGGAGGGAAGACAATTCCTTCACACCCTCCCTGTTTGCATCTTGAACATCTGCAGGACATTTAACTGCCCCCTCCACCCCAGGCTGCATTTTACACTGAAAAGTCCCACCTGCCAGGAAACACTGCAGAAGTGACATTTCTGAGGGCCTCTCTGGGTTGGGCATGGTGTTAAGTACACTTCACATGGATTATCTCCTAAGAGTTAAGTACTATGGCTACTTTCATTTTATATTCGGAGGAATTAAATAAAACTTACCCAAAATCACACAGTTAAAAATCAAAGGGTCCTAATTCAAATCAGCCTGACTTCCAACAGTTCTTCTTAATCCTTAATCCATACTGCTCCTCAGGTAGCTTTGAGGGTGTGAGCTTGACCAGCATCTGAGGGATAAATCTGGCACCTACTCAATAGTTTTTTTCTGTGGAAATGGCTTTAGGGCTGGGATTGTGGCTCAGTGGTAGAGTGCTTGCCTCGCATGTGTGAGGTACTGGGTTTGATCCCCAGCACCACATAAAAATAAATAAAATAAAGATATTGTGTCCATGGGGCTGGGGTTATGGCGCAGTGGTAGCGTGCTCGCCTAGCACACGTGAGGCACTGGGTTCGATCCTCAGCACCACATAAAAATAAAATAAAGATATTCTGTCAACCTACAACTAAAAAAATAAATATTAAAAAAAAAGATATTGTGTCCATCTACAACTAAAACAATATTTTTTTAAAAAAGAAAAGAAATGGCTTTAGAAATTTCCCAGTCCTTGAATTGTCTAACCATGGATATCAGCAGTCATCTCTCTTCTATGTAGAATACTTTGACTTAATTTTCTTCCAGATATAGGGGAGAAAAGTGTTTTTCAAAGTGTTTATTTACTGCTGTTATTATTTGATTAGAATGTATTTAATAAAGAAAAAACCTGACTTTGAAAAAACTTTAAAAAAAAGAATTGCTTCTTTGGTAGCTAAGGATTTGATGGAGGGATTTCTCTACCCTGGTCTGGGACAGAAGTAAAACAACAAAGTACCAAGTAAGCAGAATTAACTCAAGGCCTAGAACAAGAAGAGGAACTGGGACTTTTAAGATGAAAACTTTCCCCTCTAGATTGCAAACCCCTTGAGGGGAGGGACCATATTTCTCTGTCTTTAAGCATAGTGCCCAATATGTTCAGAATCCAATAATGAACTTGCTGTTAATTTATGCATGTGTGATTAATGACTTTGAATTGGAACTTACACATCTGAGCAAATGAGTCAGGCTGTGCTAGGTTAACCTAAGTAATGAAATATCATGCACTTCATTTGACAATTTTCGTAGAGTACTCCTCTTTTGAGTCATAAAATTGTCTCTTCCCAGAGCTCTTCAGGTGGAATTAATTTTCCCTTGCTGGAGTATGCTTTTAGTGCATTTATACCAGTACCTTGAATGGAAAAAGGACTTCATATCTTTTCCCCTTGCAACTAGGAGGCAGGAGCTTCTCCCCCACACCCCCCATGGTGCTTTACAAAATACTTATGCATAGAAGGTACACAACAAATGATTGATTTAATTTAGTATAATTGAATGTTTCAAGAGGAAGTTTTCTGTAGAAAAGTGGAGAGTCAGTCTCATGGGCATAGCTATAATATTTCTCCCATCTCTCCGTCTCCTTCCCCCAACCCCAGCCCTGCATACAACTTCCCTGAGCTGGCTGTAGTATAATCCTGGCACTGGTTCTTTGAGCCTAGAGCCCAGGTGGTCAACATAGCTGCTGGCTCCAGGAAGAGAACATGAGGCTCTGTTCACTCAACTCCCACCCCCGATTTTCTGATTGTGACTCTCACATTCTCATTGAAGACAATTTGGCAAATGCAAGGGTAAAAGAAAAAAAAAGATTTATATGACCTCAATGCCTCCACCCAGACATAATTATTATAAGTGTTTTGATGGGTTTGTCTTCCATGTCTGTGTGTGAGATCCATCCTCTTCTCTCCCTCCCTCCACCTCTCCTTTCTTTCCTTCCTTCCTACTTCCCTCCCTCCTTCTTCTTTCACACATCAAATGTACTTAATGATAATGTTCAAATAAAAGATACAGGACTTGTGTGAACAAAACTTTAATGAGCAACATTACTAGAATAAATGAAAAAATGTTTATCATAAGTGTACCAGTTCCTCCCACATTAATCTTAATATCTAATATAATTCCAATGAAAATTCTTTTTTTCTTTTTTAAATAATGTTATTGTATTTTTTATACCTTTATTTTATTTGTTTATATTTATGTGGTGCTGAGGATCAAACCCAGTGCCTCACGCATGCTAGGCAAGCGCTCTACCACTGAGCTACAGCCCCAGCCCCTCCAGTGACAATTCTTATGGGTGTTATAGGGAAATTCTTACAGTTTGTGTGAAATGTTAATTCTTTTTAACTTGCCAATATTTATCATCTTAAAGAATAAGGGGCAAAAGGCCTCATTTTTTTTCTAAAGAAGATTAATTAAAGTGAACTTTTCATACCACTTATTAAAACATATGATAAAATTACAGTAATTATGATTGCACTCTATAGATAGAAAAAATAATAGATCAATGGAATAGAAAAATGAGCATACATATTGACTTTTATATAAAAAATTACTTACAATGTTATAAAGATGACACTACAAATCAGTGGGGAAAAAAGGACTTGTTAGTTGAATGGTGCCGTGTCACTTGGCAAATGATTTGAGGGGTAAAAGCATTAAATTAAATCCTAACCTTGCATTCTATACCAAAGAAAACTGCAGATGGATTAAATTAAAGTCAAATGTTAAAAAGGAAAAAGGAAGGAAGAAAATTAGAAGACCGTAAAAGAAGAACTATTTTTCAAGTTAGTCAAAGGAAGATTTTAAGCATTCTAACCTCATGCATATTAACTATCCCCGTGTGTGTATGTGGTTAAGAAAAGTCCATGTTTATACTGGGCTCTAATCCTGGATCTGTGTGATTTAGGGGCAAATCAGTTATACTCCTTGGGCCTGCATTTATTCATTTGTAACTTTAATGCATCAAGTCAAGTCATCTGAAAGAGCTCTACTAGTTCTGATAGCCACAGTTCTGGTTCTGATCAATCTACTTCCATTGGATTCTTCCTTCCCCAATTAGGACTCAACACATGCCAGGTAAAACAGAAAATCCAGCGAAGTGAAATTGCATTTCTATTCTGATAGAAATAAATTTGCAGAAGGCATTGATGTTTTTCATTTTCCATTTACAAATTTAACAGCACATTTGTTGAGCGCCTGTTACTATAGGTACCTCCTATCCCAGTTATTTTCTTTTTAAAATGTTATTGTATTTTTTGTTCCTTTATTTTATTTTTATGTGGTGCTGAGGATCAAACCCAGTGCCTCACACATGCTAGGCAAGCGCTCTACCACTGAGCTACAACCATTGCCCCTTAGTTACTTTTATTTGTTATCATTTTTAATACTTAGAGCATGTCAGAGATAGTACTCCCATTTTACAGATAAGATCTCAGGATCACAGAGATTAAGATGTATCACCATGTCATACAATTAATTGTTAGTTCTCTGAGAATTTGAGATGTATTTTCTATTGACAATCGGATTCAGAATCTAGGAAAATTACTCCAAGAGAAATTATGCCAAAAGGACAAACTCGTGCACACACACAAATATTAAGATGATATAATTATATTCCTTTTAATCCATTTCATTACTAAATGAATTAATGTTGTATTTTTTAAACGGACTAAATTTGTACTTGGGGTTAATTCCTTCATGGACTTGGGCAAATATACCTGAACTGTAAGTGCTACTGGCCTCCTCTCAGGTTTGCTTAGACATCTCTTCTGCAGTCTTTACTGATACAGCATAGAAATTATGGCAAAGCCCAGTGGAGTCATTGAAGTAAAAGTCTCAATACTGCTCAGGAAGGGATGCCAAATTAAATAAAAAGAGCCCCAGCAGTTCTGCAGCTGTGTGCCAACCCAACTGCTGGTGTGAGGTAAATGAGGACCAAACATCATTCCACTCAGGACCCCAGCCAGCATTTGAACTAAAATGCCTAGAGACTGGCACACTGTTCTGTAATACAGGAATTACGCAATGGCAAAAATAATTATA
The DNA here is from genome assembly GCA_004024805.1 of Geosciurus inauris. NCBI lineage: Eukaryota > Metazoa > Chordata > Mammalia > Rodentia > Sciuridae > Geosciurus > Geosciurus inauris. The sequence continues at coordinate 24,572 of PVHX01004460.1, read as the reverse complement.
ATAAATGATAAACTCATTTGTAAAATCTTCCTTAGATCTTAACTGAAAGGTCTACAATTTAAACTCACTTCTCGTGCGGTCTCAAGCGTACGCATTTTTTCATGTGTGAGACGTAATTCAGACGTAAGTGAAATGGATAGTATCTTATCATTCTCTAGTGATTACTTTGCTAGATTAAAATTTCTTTGGAATGACTCAAGTAAGTACTATTAAATATAGCAAGAAAGAAATAGTGACAAAAAAGTCGTCTAATCAGAAAATTCCAAGCCTAAATGTTTTAAGCTCCTTTGAAGAAAAGTTTTATGTTAAACCAAATTATCAGTCATTGTTTAACTTTACAGAATATATTATCAAATTATAGCAATATATTTGTTAGCTGTGTATTAAAACTTGAATGAGTTTTTTTTTTTTTTTAATATTCCAAGGAATGCTGGCTCTTTGGAATGTTCCATGGAATACATATTCCATGAAAGGGGCATTTATGGCCCCATAAAATTGGGAACCACAAGGTTAGAGAGAGGCTGGTTTTGTATCTTTAGGCCACCTGGAGTCACCTGGAGTTGATGTCCATTGTGAATGTACAGGAGGCAGGTTCAGTTAGCCCTTTTGCCCATGTTTCCCAAATCCCCAAAACTATTCTAAGGAAATTTTGCTTAAGTGCTGGATTTTATTTTAACGATTTTAGTGGAAAAACTTCTAGACTTTATTACATACTTTCCCTCCTTAGTCACACTCTTACTGGAAGTTAATACTTTCTTAAGGGGCTTGGGGGCATCATAATAAACTCCACTTTTTATGTGATGTTCTGTCCAGAGCCTGTGAGGTGGGCAGATGCTCACGTCTCAGACTGCTGTGTATTCAAGACAGTATTTCTTCTGAAGTCTTCTCCCTGGTCCTCTCTGTGCAGCATGTTCTGTGAGTCTCTGTTCACAATCCCATCATTACTTGACTGCTAACTACCCTTTTCCATCCTAAGACCTCTTCCAGCTCGGAAAACCATGACCTGGCTGTGCCTTTTCTTTTCTCATTCCCTCTGTCTCTCCCTCCCACTGCTCCTCTCTCACTTCCCTGAAGACTGCCTATTTGGGCAACAGTGAGGCTTGACTGCTATTATAAACAGACAATGACAACACTGATTTCTCCAAGATATTTAATCCACCAACCCCATTTCATGGCGGTGTGTTGTGGCTTACACTTAGAAACTTTTCACTTATTTCCATTTCCATGTTCACGCCTATTCTATGCTGTTAAGAGTGACAAATACAGTCACAGAGTGCATGGACACAAGCCTAGATGGTATAGCCAGCTAGTGCACACCTAGGCTGTGTGGTGTATGTGTGTTATATATTACATATTTCATAATATTATATATGTATATATAATATCCTATTTCTCCTTAAAGACATGATGAACAAATGAGATTAAATCAAGCACAAGAGAAAATGATGTAGTGAAGAGATGTGGTAAACACAAGATGCATGAGGCTAGGGCTGGGGTTGTGGCTCAGTGGTAAGGCGCTTTCCTAGCACATGTGAGGCACTGGGTTTGATCCTCAGCACCACATAAAAATAAATAAAAGCATAAAAATTTTTCTTTAAAGATTAAAAAAAAAGATGCATGAGACTGCTGCCAGAGTAATGCAATATATGGTTTTACAGGAAATCTTTTAAAAGTAAGTATAAGGAGTATGCTCCTTAATGTATATATAATGAATAAGTGAATAGGTTATCCAATCACACAGTTGTTTATTACCATTATCAAGCATTACACACTGTACATAATACACTGTCTTTTTTTTTTTTTTTTTTTTTTTTTTTTTTTTTTTTTTTTTTTTTTTTTTACAATTGACAGTGCAGTAGGTTTGTGTACACCAGCCTCACCACAAATGTGAGGAATGCATTGCACTACAATGTTATGATAGTTATGACATCACTGAATATTTCAGCTCCATGTAATCAGATGAGGCCACCATCGTATTTGCAATCCATGACAGAAACATCACTGTGATGTATGACTGTATCTGAAAATGGGATAATTAGAGCCTATCATACAGCTTTCTAATCCTGCCTTTAAATTCATGTCTCTGTCATGAGACTCCTGAAAGTTTGACATTGACCTTTCTGTATACCTGTGTCATTTTTATTTCTAGTGCCACATGTTTACTGATCTTTGCATAATTCCCCATTGTGCAATAAGGATGTTATTTAAAAGACATAGGGCTATTTGGGTTTTCTATTTCTTCTTCTGTCAGTTTTGGTAGGGTGGGTGTTGCAAGGAATCTCCCCATTTACATTGTCAAATTAATGGGCATAAAATATCACCTTATTATCTTTTTCTAAAAAATGTTTGTAGGAAATGTAGTCAATTATCCTCTTTTATTACTGATACTGGCGATTTACACTTTCTCTTTTTCTTGATTACTCTTGCTGGGGCTTATCAATTGTATTAATCTTTTGTTTTCTTATTCAATGCTTTAAAGCTCTGTTGTTTCTGATGAGAAGTCAGCCATTATTTGAAATATTGATCTCCTATATAATAATGTGTTTTCTTTTCTGGCTACTTTTAATATTTTTTTCTTTGTCTCTTCTGCCAAGGGTTTAATCATGGTGTGCCCATCCATGGTTTTCTGTTTGTGCTGCTTACAGTTTATTGCATAAAGCTTTTAGGATCTACCTGTTTTTTTCCACAATCCTCCCTCTCTCTCTTTTCCTTATGGGTCTTTAGACACATATAAATTATACAACTTGATATTGCTCGACAGGTCACTGAGGAGCTATTTCTTTTTAGTATTTTTTTCTTTCTGTTCTTCAGATTAGATGATATCTGTTGATCTCTCTTCCTATCGTTATCCTCTCTTTTGTCCCCTCCAATATAGTACTAAGCCTACCTAATGGATTCATCAATTTATTTATTCATTCATTCACTTATTGCTGCCAGGGATTGAATCCAGGGGCACTTAACCTCTGAGTCACATCTCTAGCCCTTTTTTCATTTTGAAACAGGATCTTGCTAAGTTGCTTAGGGCCTAAGTTGCTAAGGCTGGTTTTAACTTACAATTCTCCTGCTTTGCCCTCCTGAGCTGCTGGCATTACAGATGTGTGCCACTGCACCCAGCATGGGGGGGGGGGTTTGTCATTTTAGATATTTTACTTATAATTCTAGAATTTCCATCTGGTTACTTTTTAATACTTATCATTTCTCCACTAAGATTTTCCATCTGTTAATTCACTATAACCATATTTTCCTTTAGGATTTAAAAAATATGTATAATAGCAGCTTGAAAATCTTTATAATTCCAGCCTCTGCATCATCTTGGAGCTCTCTGTTAACTACTTATTTTTTCTTTTCTTTTCTTTTCTTTTTTTTTTGCTATGGGCTACCTTGTTCTGTTTCTTGTACAGTAACTTTTATTGTTGTGGATATTATAAATGATATGTTGAAGAGAGTTTGAATTATTGTTTTACTTTCTAACATGTTGATTCCTACTCAAGTAGGCCATTAATTTGACTAGATTCAAATTTTAAACTTTGTCTTTGCTATGGTTGGTAACAGCTGAACTCTCTGCTCAGCTTTTTTAAACCTTTAATTATTACATTTTTGCTGGGCTTCTTAGGATCTCTTCCACCTATGTGTGGCTCAGAAGTCAACCAAGGATTTATATGCCATGTATTTGCAAATTTTGGAGGCCCCTGCCCGCTCCTTCCAACTTCCTCATTTCTGGGATTCACCATATTTTCAGCTTTTATGACAGCCCTAAATTCTATCTTCTGACTTCTCAGGTCAGTAAGACTGTGACTTTCTTCTTGGTCCATAGCCATTCCTCATCTCACAGGCTACTAAGAAGTACTTCTAGGCCAGAAGTCAAATACTTGTACAGCTCAACTGGTGCAGTTCCTCCTTTTCAAGATCAGCTCCCCTTTAGCTTCTGCCTGCCCTTTTTAGAATCTTCAAATAGTTGTTTTTTAATATTTTGTTCAGAGTTTATAATGGTTATCTTCAGGAGAGTTAGTTTATTATAAGCAACTCTACCATTACCAGTAGGGTATGTAAGACATTATTGTATCATGCCATTGTACTTCTTTTGTCAAAAATAAAATATCTGCTATTAATACATCCATGTTATTTGCTCTTTCCCAGTAGAACTTGTTATATACAAATTTTTTTTCAGTGTAGTGATTTTTCAAACGAGATGATAAATTATATAAGCTCTGAATTACGTAATGCCTTTGAGATCATCTACAAATACATTATATGTTAAAATGTAATAAAAGAAGTATATAAAAAGTCATAGGGATTCTGAGAATAAAGAAATCAGAAGTGATTTCCTAAAAGAATTTACCTTTATAACTAATTTTTAAAGGGTGACAGAAATTTGATAGCAGATCCAAGAACAGTGATGCTGAATTTTAATAACATTGAAATTGGATTATATAAATTCAAAATATGATATAAAATAATAATAATAAATTCTTGCTTTATGTGCAAGTTTCAAAATATTCAGATCCCCCAAATCTGAAAAATGAAACAAAATTTTATTTTTTTCTAAAGTCGGTGTATTCTGAACAAATTTAAGATATGCTACAGTTTGCTACAGAAGGACACCATCTAAGTAAATAAAGATGCCCTATATCATTTGAGATATTAGGTCAATAAATGTAATGAATAACAGTAGGTTACACATGACAGTAACTTTTTTGATGCTTTCTCGTGTAGTTTGAGCAGAAGCAGTTTGTGGCTGATGTGGCAGCTCTCCAGCGTCAGATACACACACACTTTCCACCTTATTGCTCTAGCCTCTGAACAGGCACTTTTCCATATTGTGACCTAATATGGCTGCTCACCTCCCACTACCATGTCTGTAACCCAAACGGGTCGGATCACTATGGTTCCTGTACTCCTGGCCAGAACTACAAAACCACATGAAACAGGAAGGGAAGCTGGGAGATGTAGTTTCTGACTGGCCATGAAGCAGTGGCATTGCACTGCTAGTTCTGTCTCTGAAATCGGTTAGATGTGTGTCTTAGTTATTTTCCCTTCCTGGTTGTTAGTTTCCCTGTTCATAATATGAGGAAGGGACTAGGTCAGGGTTGCTGAATCTGTGTGCATTTTGCACACAATTCCAACCATTCATCAAGCAGGAGATTCTGGAGTAGAGTAAAAAGGGGCTATATGGCTCCAATCCCAACCCCTTCCAACTCCTCAGAAGTCCAAGCAAATTATCAACTTGTTGGAATTCTCAGAAATAATATAAAATCTGGAGAGAAGACAATCAAGTGGGCATTTTTTTCCTCTCTCTCTTCTAAGGAGACTTAGAAGAAACAGCTGGGGCCATGTTTCAATAAAGCTTTGTTTACAAAAAAGAAAAAGGAAGAAAAAGAAACAAATGGAATTGGGATATAATGTGTCTGATTCTTCCTGAGAAGTACCATCTTCAGGTCTCCACCCAGATGTTTCAAAGCTCATAGGGCTGAGGATAGAAATGAATGTCCTCATCCTCAACAAGGTAGAAAAATCCTGATATAGAATGTTTATCAAAACCTTAGGAGCACTGGGTACAGTGGCACAGGCCTGTAATCCCAGCAACTTGGGAGGCTGAGGCAGGAGGATCCTGAGTTCAAAGCCAGCCTCAGCAACAGCGAGGCTTGCTAAGCAACTCAATGAGACTCTGTCTCTAAATAAAATGCAAAGTAGGGCTGGGGATGTCGCTCCATGGTCGAATGCCCCTAAGTTCAATCCCAACTCCCCCCCCCCCAAAAAAAAAACCCTCAGGAGAGGGAGAAGGGCCTAAATATTTTAACAAAGATTACACACCTGCTCAACCAAGGCTTCCTCTCTCCAAGCCCTCAGGTAACATAAAGGTGAAGAAACCCAAATTCTAACACCACTACTGGGAGAGAAAACACACTTGAACCAGAAAATGGGGGAGGAGAGATCCTGCATCACAGGAAGTAGAATATCTGGATGAGCTGCCCAGGTGCACGAGAGGGAAAGAAATGATATGGTCATTCTACTGATTTATTATGGTCATTGTATTTTCTCCACATCAGTGTCACCCATAGACAACAAAAGAAAGGGAGGGGAGAAGACAAAGGAGGGAAGTTGTGGGCTGTAAAAGAGAGTCTAAAAATTATAACTCAAGGAACAGAAGGGATTTTTTTCACAATTTCTTCACATAATCGCACAGCTTGACAAGAACATAAATTAAGTAAAACTAGAGCTCAAACATGAGATGGTAGAATAGTAAAATGAGATAAAAAGGGAGATTTCAGACATATGGAAACAAATTGAATACCAAAATACTTTATGGAACTAATAAATAAACTATAAGTAGGAAGAACAGACACTGCTGAATATTGAAATATTGATATGGAGAAAATACTGTAAGCACAGTAAATGCAAAGGGAAAAGACAAAGGAAATTAATTAGAAGCTGAAAGATATGCAGTTAGATTGGTACAAACTACACCTCTGTAAAAAAATCTAAAAGGTATAATGACTTGAACAAGTTTATTTCTCACTCAAAACAGTCCACAAGGGAGGAGTCCAAGTCTGGCAGTTCAACTGTGCTCATCCAAGAGGTGGTTCCTTTTGCTATGGTGCTCCATTAGCTCCATAACATCCTTCAGTGGTTACAGGATTTTCTCCCTCCTACGGTGGAAGCTAGCTCCTCTCCACACTCATATTTCAGCCCATAGGAAGGATAGATAGTCCAGGGCAAGCCCTCTGAGGATATGACCTAGAGGTTCCGCTCACATCTTATCGGCCTGAATTTGGTCATACACTCACATGTAGCTAGCTGTAAGGAATACTGTGAAATGTGGTCTATAATTAGACAGCCATGTGCTTAGCTAAAACTGGGTGTCTCTAACCAGGCTCTAAAGAATGAAGTGTTGGTACCACAATATGAAAACCAAAGATGAGCCACAGCCAGGCACGGTGGCACATGCCTGTAATCCCAGCACTTAGGGAGGCTGAGACAGGAGAATCGCGAGTTCAAAGCCAGCCTCAGCAACTGCGAGGCGCTAAGCAACTCAGTGAGACCCTGTCTCTACATAAAACACAAAATAGAGCTGGGGATGTGGCTCAGTGGTCGAGTGCCCCTGAGTTCAATCCCCAGTACCAAAAAAAAAAAAAAAAAGATGAGCCACACTTAAGGATATTTGGTAAAACAGAGAACCCAGGAAAGGAAAGAGAAGATGTAGTCATTAATATAATGTAAGAAAATTTTCCCAAAGAAAGAACTGAACCCTCAAAATATTGAATCCCAGAAAATTTTCATTTAGAATACTTAACATAAATTACTTCATAAATAAGTGTCTGAATTTCAAAGACAAAGAATGTTTCAGACATGCAGGCAGTAAGAAATTAAATCACCTACAAAGAGTTAAAAAAAAATCACACTGACACCAGATTTTACAATATTCATCATAGAAGAAATAGGCAGTGCAGTGTCCACAAAGTTTTGAAAACACAAAGGATGACTCTAGGGCCAATTCAAGGATAAAGATTCAGGCAAGTGAAAGACCCATGAACACTTGTTGGAAGTAACTGTTTGATAACCAAAACCAGTCTATTAAGAAATCAATCAAAATAAATAATTCTAGTATAGAGAAGCCATGACAAAAAGACTATTGGTGAGCTTTAGATTCATGTACAAATAGAACTAAACAACTATAGCAATTATGGTATCAAAACACAATGTGAATATTATAAATATTGGACAATGTAGAAACAATAATCCAAAATCAGGTAGTGAGGGAGAGGAGGTCGGAGTCCCAAGAGAACTCTAACTCTAACGTTATCATCTTTTTTTCAAATTTTTTTTTAGTTGTAGATAGACACAATACCTTTATTTTATTTATTTATCTTTATGTGGTGCTGAGGATCGAATGCAGGGCCTCACACGTGCTAGGCAAGCGCTCTACCACTGAGCCACAACCCCAGCCCTAATGTTCTCATCTTTTGAAGCTAGGATAAACTGTCCACAGTAATAACACATAGCTACAAAACTCCAAATGTTTTTCATAATTACCTTTATTTAACCATATAACAGGGGTCTACAAACTACTGCCTGAAGGCTGGCCACCTGTTTTTGTAAATAAAGTTTCACTGGGATACAGTGTTAGTTCATTAAGCCTACGATAACAAGGTAAAATAAACTAGATGGCTCAAAACAACAGAAATTCATTTCTCCTACTTCTAGAGACTGGGAAGTCTAAAATCAAGGCTTTTCCATTTGATGTCTAGTGAGGACCTGCTTTGGTTCATAGATGGCAACTTCTTGTGTCCTCACTTGGGGAGAAAGACAAAGCCTTAACTTAGATAAGGGCACAAAGCCCATCCTTGAGGGCTGCACAGTCACGACCTCATTGTTTCCCCAAACCCCACCTCCTGATATCATCACATTGGAGAGGAGGTTTCCACATATTAATCACAGAGGACACAGATGTTCAGACCACAGCATACAGCTTCACCTTTTTGTTTCCAAACTCCCTGTTGCTTTCCAGCTACACCAACAGGCTTGCACCAAGCCCATATGCCTAGTGTATCCACTGTCTGATCCTTTAAGAAAAAGCATGCCAGCCTGTGCAGAGGACCTTCCTTGGTTCAAAGAAACCTTATGCTAAAGAAATATTTGGGGTTTCATAATTTGTTGAGCTTAATTTTAACTGCCATTTTTTGTCCTATTAAATTCATGTCAAATTTAATAATGTAATAGAAATTCTATTTATTTACATTGATGCATCAATCATTTTAAAGATATCAGGGATAATGGATCTCCTGATGATATCTGGCATGGTTTCTTAAACTTTTATCCTATATATTTCTGCATTATTTGGAGTCTTTATAATGAGTATATCTCATCTGTACCAGAATAATAAACTAGAATGGTTTTTCTATTTGAAAACACTGGAAGCAAATATACCAAGATATCAACAATGTTTGATTCTGGCCAATGCGACTATGATTGCTGTTTTTCTTCTTTCAGGTTTTATATATTTTTTAAAGTTTCAGAAAATAAGAAGCTATTGTAGAAGATTTAGGCATAAAGCAATAAAGTTCTGAATTTCAGTTTTAGAAATAGTGATGAAGGACCAGATACAAAAAACATCGTTCTATTTATGTTTCTTTTATACCATGATATTTCTTATGATATCGCTATACAAACTTCCATGTTATATTTCACAAACTGCAAAGCATGGTTCTCACATAAGAGACAATACAAAGCACTGAAGCAGATGATATTCGAATCTGCTAGGCAATCCACACATTCATAAAGCTGCCTTCTTTAATTCGTATTCCTCTCAACCTACCTTTCCAGTCTCTTCCCCAGCCCTCTCCTGATTCGTGCACACTGGTCCTGCCACATGGCTCTCCTCTCTTCTTCTCCTCGGTAAATTCTTCATGCTTGTTACCATTCTTTCTGCCCGGGGCTGCACTCTCTCCTCCACCTAATGCAACCCGATGCCTCCTTGAAGATGCATTTCAAATATCATCCACTGCAGTACATCTCAACCTTGACTGCACATCAGAATCACCTGGGGAGCTTTAGAAAAATACCAAGACCCAGGCCCCAACTCAGCTATTCTGATTTAATTGCCCAGGGTTGGGGCCCAGGCAGCAGTATTTTTAAAAAGCTCCCTGAGTGATCCTAATTTCTAGTCAGGGCAGAGAGTCGCTGGAAAGCCTTCTGCAGCACCAGCAGGCAGAGTTAATTGCTCCCTCTTCTGCACTCCCATAGCCCTTAGCTTTTCCATTGCTCGTGAAATTTAATGCTTTTTGTATTAAAGTTAGTGTTACATAGTAAGTGCTCAGTAAATACCGAAGGTTGTTGCATTCCTTGTCCCTCCAACCAAGCGTATGCAGAAGCAGTTATCTTGACCGCGGGAAAGGGACAGAATGGTGGATGTTTCATATCTAGTGACACTGTCTGAGGGATTTATTTTATTTCTGTAAACTATGACCCTCTCTGTCTGCTCCTATACACACACTCCCCTTGCTGCCTTTTCAGCATAGTCCTTGGGTCTGGTTTTTACATTGTTTAGATTGATGCAATTTAAGGAATTAAGAAAGCAGCATTATGGATGCGCTCGTTGCCTGGCAGAATCCGGACATCGCCTGCTTTCCACCCCCCTCCTTCTTCACATTGTGTTTTAGGCTGGATCCTGCTACTTTAGTTTCGCGAGCCAGTTGTCAGGTGTTCTTTATCAAAGGCTTTCAGAAAATCCAGATAAATTATGCTCTGGGCTCCCCATAGGCCAGACCTATATTTTACATCTTCACAGTGTTTGACAATCTTATTTAAGTGGCATCTTTCTCTCTTCCTTCAATTTGCCTTTGCTTCGCTGACACTAATACCAGTCAGACAAACAAAGACCCTGCCCCTTTTTTGAGTGTTTTTATCGAAAGCACAAATCCCAGCTGAGGATTAAAACAGTTTGACAGTGCTTCATATAGAAGAACTGTTCTTACTTAAAAATACATCCATTTTAGACATAGATTAACAGGAAATCATGTTTTTCTTCTCGAGTTACTTTTTATTCCTCTATTTTCTATAAGACTTAACAAGACCTTGATATAAATGTCTTTTTTTAAAAAATATTTTTGTTTTAGTTACACATAACAGTAGAATGCATTTGTTTACTTTGATATATCATACATATGGGATATAATTTCTCATTTTTCTGATTGTACATGTTGTGGAATCACATTGGTCGTGCAGTCATATATGTACAGAAGGTAATAATGTCTATTTCATTCTACTGTCCTTCCTATCCCCATATCTCCTCCCCTCTCCTCCCTTCACTGGCCTCTGCCTAAAGTACCTCTATTCTTCCCTAGCGCCACCCCCTTTTCTTAAGAATTAGAATGGTAATCATCAAGAATACAGGCAACAATAAGTGTTGATGAGGATGTGGGGAAAAAGGAACACTCATACATTGCTGACGGAACTGCAACTTGGTGCAACCATTAGGGAAAGCAGTACGGAGATCCCTCAGAAAACTTGAAATGGAACCACCATTTGATCCAGTTATCCCACTCCTCGGTTTATATCCAAAGGACTTAAAATCAGCATACTATAGTGATGCAGCCACATCAATGTTTGTAGCAGCTCAGTTCACAATAGCTAAACTATGGAACCAACCTAGATGCCCTTCAACAGATGAATGGATAAAGAAGATGTGGTATATATACTCTATGGAATATTACTCAGTCTTAAAGAATGAACCCTGCCCTTTTTGATACTGTGTGTCCTCGCTATGTGTACACTGCCTCTGGGGTACGGTGCACTGGGGGATTATCTCACCCTCCCCAATTAGGAGATCCTGGACCCTACTCATGTCTGGAAGGGAGAAGGGGAGGGGAGAGCAGAGAATGAAGAAGAGCGCGGTGTATCAACAACACTGGAGTTCCCCCACGCGCATCCAGGGACCTCTCTTCCCCTTCCAACTCACCCGGAAGGAGACAGACTATTTTTACTTGCCTACCAAAACACTATTTCTTGTGTGCAGGGGAGTAGCTCATTGGTAGAAGACTTGCTTAGTATGTGTGAGACCCTAGGTTTGAGCCCTAACAACCACATTCCCCCACACACATACACACACAATATTATTTCTATTTATTTATTTACTATATCTCACTGGAGCTCAGTGCTTATAGGGGCAGTGGCTGCTTTATAGTTTCTCCTCAACATCACATACTGGCAGCAGGGTCCTTCCTAACACCTGTTCACACAGGTATTTCTCAGCCAATAAATACTTAATTTGTAAAGTGATTTTCTTCTCCCTAAGACTTGAGAAAAATTTCCCTTTCTTCAAGGTCCTCAAGCCTTAATGAGCAATAAGATGTGGTATGACTGAGTCCAATGGCAAACTTCACTAATATAAAATTGGACATATTAAAACAGAATAATCTCTGTATATCTAGCACCCTGTGTGACCTGAGCAAGTCTACTAACTTCCAGTCTTGAGTTCCTCATTAAATAGCAAACTGTTACCTAGTTCCCTTGGAAATTATGCAAATTAATTAATGTTTGGAAAATGACTTGAAAATTTAAATCAGTCTATAAATACCAGACAGTTTGCGTTTTCCCTGCTGAGAGGCCCAGGTAATTCATAACCTCCCATAATAAAGGTAAAAACAGTGTACTTGGGGCATACAATTAAATGTGATTTATATGCAGTACAAATAATCTTTAAAATCTAGAAACCATTTAATAGAAATAATTCATATTTCATAACTATAATAAAAGCATTTTATGGCTTTAGGAAAAGTAATTAGCTCCTGTGAGTGATAGAGGCATCATATCTTTACCTGTTTCTTAGATCTGCAAGAGTTGATTCAGTGTTTATATTTAACCTGTTAATTTTGAATGATATGTTTATCTTTAAATTCTCCCATTTTATTTTTTAACCTCAAAACTCTAATGTTTATTTCCTGGGGAATGTGTCCATACAAAACTTTGCTGTATTCAAAACCTCCTGTGTTAAGATTTAGCACTTTTATATTGTAGTCATTAAAATTGAACAAAATCTTAATAGTTCCTTTATTAACTACTGTACTGACTTTGCATAGTGGAAATCACCACATGTTAATTGGATTTAATTAACTATTTTAAATTACACAAAATCCTGACAGTAGACAATAGCACAGGGTACTCGTGAGCAATGAAATTGGAGCTGATATTGCTACTTTATTAAAACTTAATGAAACTATTCATAACCTTATTTATTGTTTACAAGAAGAAAACTGTTCATTGCGAAGGCAAAGATGTCTGCTGAAAACGAATTTTTTTATCAACTAGGTGAAGGCTCAGAAGTTAATGAAAGGGTCCACTATATCCAACCTCACTGTTCTGCCCTCTTCTCGTCGCGGGGATCCCTACTTCATCCCCATACCAGTCTTACAAAAGGATGCCAGTAAAGGTCAGTGACTCGGGAGCCATGCTGTGTGTTAGGGATGGAAGGGAAAGAACACTGAGGTCATCAGGGCCTGAGTTTGAGCTCTGGCTCAGTCACTACTTTTCCTAAGCGACCTCAGGCAAGTCAGATATTTGCAAAGGCCTGCATTTCCTCCTCTGTAAATCAGGAGGTTGGACTAGATGGTCATTAGAGTCCTTTTCACCTCTAAAATCCATCATTCCATGAATTTAATATTGATTTGGATGCTATTATTATTATTGATTTAAGTGTTATTGTTTATTAAAATTATTATTGTGTTCATGTGATAATTAGAAGTTATCAAGTTTCTGAGCAATTTCTGATGCTATTCTGAGAGCATTTTAAATTTTTATTTCAGTATACTACTATGCAGAAACATGAAATCAGAATTAATGTAACTGGCATTTAAACTATGCATAGCTCAGTCTAGATTATAGTGTTGTGAAATCAATGGATTTCTAGATTTTAAGCAAAAAGACCATATCATCTTTACCTTGGCATTCCCACTGCCTAAAACCATATGCTGCATTTTGTAGATACTGAATGTTGGTTGAATGAATTAAGAACCAAATAAAAGAGTAAGTAAATAAATGCCTAAGGTTTGAATGTCATTGTGTAACCCTCTTTACTTTTCCCTACCATTCAATTTAATTGGCTGAAGTGTTAAAAGAAAGCCTAAGTGGATCCCTTTGCTTGTCCCACATATAACTGTAATCTGGAGTGTTTAGAACCCAGAGTTGGTTCCCAAGGGTTCTTCTGGTGCCTGGGCTTTATATCTCCTGGCTACTGTTTCCTCTGTCTGCTGACCTCTCAACTACTGGTGGTGGAGAATCCAAGATCAATAGAAGTCTCTAAATTTGTTAAGTGTTCTACAATGGTAACTATTTCTTTCCTAGTTATGAGCATTGCTCAGGAATCTTTGTGCCATATGCTTTCTGGTTAGTTTATGTAATATCTGCTCCCTGGGAATATTGAGTAACAGCAGCAGAATTTCTATTTCTTGCTTTGGTATCAAATTAGGAGAGAAACAATGAATGAATCAATCAATCAATCCTTGCTTTAGCAAATAAAAATAAATGCTAAAAAACAAAGATAAATCATGGCCTCTTGGTCTAGAAAAAAAAAATCACATTTTTATCTCTAAATTATCTACCAGAGAACACATGGTCTACCATAATATTTGTAATTAATCAACCAATTAATCAACATATATTCATGGAGTCCTTGTCATATGTTTGGCACTACGCAAGGTAATATGAGCATCAGGAAAGCACAAGCCACAGAAATGTGGCAGAGCATCGTGATTTTTCAGGTGTTCTTGATGTGCTTAAATGTCATTTAAGTCTTACCCCAAGTCTAAGCAAGTCCAGTATGAGGGGAAACGAGCAATATTCACAAGAGAAACTCATTTTGGGAAATGCACAATAAAACTTCCTTACTTTAAAAAAAATTATTTGGCAAAATCCAAAAAGAGAAAGTACCCCACCCCAACACCCAGTGGTACACAGACTAAAATTTCAATTCAGACCCTGTATGAGCTCAGGGAAGAGGTCACCATCTGACCTTAGAATAAAGTCTCAACTCTATGGGCAAGGCATGCCTAGCCCCGCCCGTGCAGCCATGTCTCCATCCTTAACTTGTCCTGCTGTCTCCAGAGCCAGCCACTTGGGTCTTCTTGCTACCCCTGATCAGGCCAATCACATTTTCAGATGAAAATGAATGCCTAACCTTGACCTCGGCCTATAAAAGCCACTTCTGCAGTCAATTGTCCTTGACTTTCATAGATTACCACATTTTATAATCATGTATTTATTTGTGAATTTGTTTAATGTCTTCTCCACTGCTGGAGTGCATGCGGTCTCTCTGGCTCACTACTGCATTCCCCAGTCCTCAGAATAGTTCCTGACACATAAAAGGCTCTGGAGAAATACTGGCTGAATGAATAACAGAATGGACCAACCTTCAGTTCCTAATCTATTCAACAGGAAAGTAAGAATGTTATGAGGATTTAATAAAACAATGGTGTTAAAGAATAATTTTTTTTTGGTACCAGGGATTGAACTCAGGGACACTTGAGCACTGAGCCATATCCCCAGCCCTATTTTGTGTTTTATGTAGAGACAGGGTCTCATTGAGTTGCTCAGCACCTCACCATTGCTGAGGCTGGCTTCGAACTCGTGATCTTCCTGTCTCAGCCTCCTAAAGTGTTGGGATTACAAGCATGTGCCACTGCGCCCAACTAAAGAACAATTTTTGATAAGTAAAATAATAACTCCCATTCAAATAAAAATGAACAAATATCAAAGATTTTATTTAACTCTTCAATTAAAAGAGGAAATCTGTAAGAAGTCACAATTGGTACAAAGGAGAATTCAAAGAACAGACACACTTGTAGATCAAGAATATTGAAATAAATTTGCATATAGATGCAAAATTGGCTTTTCTCTGGGAAGAGGGGTTTTCTTCCTCAAAGATTTTATTTTCATGTCTATAGATAAGATTTATTTGTATTATTGCTCATTTTTTGTTTGTATGTTGTTTTACAAATTAACCTTAGTATCTACAGAGTTGTAAAATAGCCTAGTCAAAATCTAAGTTCAGGGATGGGGTTGTGGCTCAGTAGTAGAGCACTCGCCTTGCATGCGTGAGGCCCTGGGTTCAATTTTCAGCACTGCATATATATAAATGAATAAAATAAAGGTCCATCAACAACTAAAAAAAATTTGGAAAAAAAAATCTAAGTTCAGACAGTCCCTGGAGGCACCAGCATTCCATTGAAATGTATCTAGTATCTTTCTGTTTTTAAAAATAATATTCTTTATTTCCCCACATTTTGGGGGTGCATTATAGTTGTACATTCTGATAGTATCTCTTTGATTATTTCAAAGCTTAAAAATAAAATTCATTTATCATCTTTACCTCTTTCAAAATTATCTCAAACAAAATTATCCACAAAATAAGGCTGGTCTTGTTAGGTTTGGCCGATTTTTTAAAAAATTATTTTTAGCTGTAGATGGATACAATATCTTTTTTTAAAAAAAAATTTTTTTTAGTTGTAGATGGACACAATGCCTTTATTTTATTGCTTTGTATGTGGTGCTGAGGATTGAACCCAGGGCCTCACTCATGCGAGGCAAGCGCTCTACCACTGAGCTACAATCCCAGCCCCAATATCTTTATTTTATTTATTTTTATGTGGTGCTGAGGATCAAACCCAGTGCCTCGCACATGCAAGGCAAGCCCTCCACCACTGAGCCACAATCTCAGCCTGATGCAGCACCAATGTTAATTTACCATTTAGGACACCTAAAGCTATTTTGTTGAAAGCTTTCATAAAGAATCTCAGATTGAACTTCTAAAATCTTTTATTATTTGCTATCCCAAGGCTGGTAAGTCAAGGCCAAGAAATTTTGTTCTCCAGATTCCCACTGAAGGACCTGTAAATTTGGGTCTTTTCTTCCTTCTATTTAGAGCTGCTTCAAATATCCCGAGGTTCTTGGGCCTGCAGGATGTGGCCTTCTTTACCACGATGGAAATCCTATTAGCCATGTTACCATACTAGTTTTTCTGGGAGGACTTTGTAAACACTGGCACCAGAAAGTCAACCGCATTCCTTTCTAAGTGACTCGTCATACCTGATTAAATAAACATCATTCTCAAATATTCCATGCAAGGCCTTGGTTGCATAAGTGATTTTTCCATTTATATCTTTGTAAAAGGAGAACAAATTCTTATTGAAACAATGCAGATTACTCTATTGCCATGAAAAGCAAGGAGCCTCAGTGAGAGTTTCTGAATGTGGGAGGCAGGGAAAACACAAAGAATTAGAAGTTTAATTTTCTGGGAATTTTACGAGTATCCAATTTATTATATAAGTCCTTATTTATCTCTATAAGCCAGTCAAAACAGAGTTCCTTTAAAGACCGTTATGCTCTAATTTATTAATACTTTCTGGAGACAGGAAAACCTTTAATACTAACAATGAGGGGTAATAAGCTTTCTGAGTGACACATACACACATATATAGATGCAGGATGTGTATACCTGAAATGCTACAATTCAGCCACAGCTAAAAAGTAAACACAAATACAAAAACTTAACAGTACAGATGTACAGTATCAAACTTGTTTTCCTTCCTCCTGGGCATGAAATTCCTAATTGATTTCAACTCACAATAGATAAACATTGACCAAATCTATTCTCTGTCATCTTTCACCTAGTAGGGAAACAGATCTCTAGGAGACATTAATCTATTTACAGAGATTACCAAATTCCAGTCACTGCAGCTACCAACAGGAAATAACTCATCATCTATAAATGAACCAAAAAGAAAAACAAATTAATAGAGAGTAGAATTAAAATTAGAAAAACAAATTTCAACAAAGTTCTGTGCCACTTTGAATTTTTGAATTCACCTGTGGAAGTCAAGGGGGAAAAAAACGTGCCTGGGCTTGGCTGTCTGTGAGGTACACCATTTCTAATGATTTCAGGTGACTCTTGCTCTTCCTGGTGGGTCCTCCAAACCTGTTAAAGGATGATTAAAAAAAAAAGTAAAATCATTGTATAAATTGAACACGTCAAAGACTATATTTAGCTCATTCACTGAATGAGGCAACTAGTAAGATGTTACAGGTGATTCGTGGGAGAACCCAAATAAGATATAGTTACAGATCAAGAACATTGAAATAAATTTGTAAATGAATGCAAAACTGGCTTTTTAGATGGAAGGGTTATCATCCATGTGACAGAACCTATTTGCTTGTGTCTAGACTAACATTACTTGGATTGCTATCATATTTCTGCACTTTAAACCTTGGGGTTGTAGCTCAGTGGTAGAGCCTTTGCCTAGCACGTGTGAGGCACTGGGTTTGACCCTCAGCACTACATAAAAATATATAAATAAAAGTATTGTATCCATCTACAACCAAAAAAATTTTTTAAAAACCTTAATCTTTTCTCTTCAAGTTTTTGTTATTTTTATTTATACATTAAGTAGAATGTATTTTGGTGTATATACATGGTATATAACTTCCCATTCTTGTGCTTGTACATGATATGGAGTTTCATGGGTCATGTATTCATATATAAACATAGGAAAGTTATGTCTAATTCATTCTAATGTCTTTCTTATTCCCATCCACCCCTCCCTTCATTCCCCTTTGCCTAATACAATGAACTTCTATTCTTCCATTCCCCCTCTGCCTTATTGTGTGTTAGCATCCACAAATCAGAGAAAACATTCAGCATTTGGTTTTTGGGGATTAGGTTATTTCACTTAGCCCGATAGTCTCCAGTTCCATCCATTTACTGGCAAATGCCATAATTTCATTCTTCTTTATGGCTGCATAATATTTCATTGTGACTATATACCACATTTTCTTAATCCAAGAATCTGTTGAAAGGCACCTAAGTTGTTCCATAGCTTAGCTATCGTGAATTGAGCTACTATAAAAATTGATGTGGCTGTGTCACTTTAGTATGCTGATTTTAAGCCCCTTGGATATATCCCAAGGAGTAGGATAACTGGGTCAAATGGTGGTTCTATTCTGAGTTTTCTGAGGAATCTTCCATACTGCTTTCCATAGTGGTTGCACCAAGTTGCAGTCCCACAAGCAATGTATAAGAGTACCCTTTTCCCCTCATCCTCACCAACATTTATTGTTACTTTAAACCTTAATCTTTACAGAATTACAAAATAGACAATCAAAACAAAAGTACAGCACTCTATAGGGTCAGGTAATCTTCAGAGTTCCAACATCTCCATTTAAAAAAAAAATCCAGTAATCTCTTTTGTTTACATCAACATCTTAACTTTTCCTTCTGTCTAAAATTATGCAAATTGCTTCAACCAGTACTGAAGCAAAGATTAAAATCATGCTTATATTCTTCAAATTCTCAGAGAATGAAATGACTTTTAAAGTATAATGTTTTATAAAGAGCTCTGTTTCTCACCTCTGCAAAACAGGCATAGTTCTTGGACAGAGATTTGGTATTTACAGGTGGAAAATATTTGTGAGGACAAAGAACTATTACTGTCACTGGGACAGGGGGCCTGAGGAAGTTTCCCCCAATAGAGGTGGATCTCCACTCAGGCCATGAAGCTCCTTGATGTCATTGCAGAAAGGAATCCAGGGACAGTTCACAGTAAGGTACACACTGATTTTATTGAGATACACTCTGTGAGATAGGGTAGAGTGCTGGAGTTAGGGAGGGAAATCCTAGCTAGATCTTAACAAGGCAAATTTATACATGTAAAATCTATAGTACAGATCCAAGGGGGTATTTTTAGTTCCCCTTTGTGTTGGTAACTGGCTATGTTGACCACGACCTACTAAGGGTTCTTTTGTTTTTGATGTGTTCTGTTTGTGACTTTAAACAGTACTACATTGGTGCACCTGTGGATGAGATCTCATCAATGATTAAATAGGCTGTTTGTGATCAAGGTATGTGAAAGTGACCATAGAATCTGGACTTTTAATCCATGTGAAAGTGGACTTTAAATCATGGCACTCCTGTGTTGTCCTGTGGGTCTCCTTTCTGCCTATCCTTAGGTCTTCCATCCTACCTCATTGCTATTTTTTTTTAATATTTTTTTATTTTTTAGCTGTAGGTGAACAGAATGTCTTTATTTTATTTTTATGTGGTGCTGAGGATCAAACCCAGTGCCTCCCGCGTGCTAGGCGGGCACGCTACCACTGCGCCATAACCCCAGTCCCTAACTTTTCTTTCTAGAACTAGTGAGAAACTGAAACCCTACCACAAGTTCATTACAAATAGTCCCCAAGTTTCTGGGTTTCTAGCTTCCATACAATAGATCTACCTTGATGAAATTTCTGCCCCCAGCAGCAGGCTTTGTTCAATTATTCATGTATTCATTGATTTATTTATTTGTTTACTTATTTAACAATGTTTCTTGTCCTTAAAAAGGCTTGTCTCCAGCCTTACGGACACAGTGTGCGTTCTTGGAATTGTAAATTAGTTGCATTAATACTAACCAGGTTGCTCAGTTACACTGAAATAACCCATTTGAGCATTCACATCTTCTGGTGATATGAGAAACGTCTGAAGATAACTCCTTTGATAAAGTACAACTGATCTTAACAACAGGAGCATGGTTTCAAGTGCATAGGTTTTCTTTTCTTTCTTCCAAAGAATTTCCTTAGTTATTAAAAATGTGTGCTGATTTCTCTGAATTTTAAAAAGAGTAACAATATTACTAGTGATTGAGAATGTCATAAGTACAAGAAGTTTTAGTTTGCCGTGAAATTATATTTCTACCTTAAAATGAAATTACCTTCGTGCAATTTTATTTCATATTACTGCTATTGGAAATGACATTTTCCTTGGGTTAGAATATTAAGCTTAAATGAACGCTTACTAGCCATTTTTTTTATGCAAAGGATTAGGCATTAGCTGTACCCTTACAAATAAGATGACAAATGGAGTAAATTACACTTGTAAAGTTTATAGAGCTCACACTTGGTGAAATGACTAGTTAAACTCAAATTCTGTTAACCTTCCTTCTTAGGGATTTTAAACATGATAGAACGAGGATTGATCCCCCCAACAGCAAAGATTACCTTCAAGAATCCACCCATTATGCCCAGAGCAGCTCCTCTGCACAGTTTTGATGAATCGCATAAGATTCCGATCTCCGGTAAGACACTCCCTACTCCACGCTTGGTTGGTGTTACGCAGAAATCGCCTCCCCACAAAATCTCCCCTACTAGTGGGCAACTTTTAGCCTCAATAATAGGACCAGATGAAAGTGGCAAACAGCCTGAGTTTTACTTTAACGAGTAAAGTAACTTCAGGGTAAGTCAGCATTTCTACTCTTATGGTGCTTATGTTCTAGTGGGAGAGACAGATGATTAGCAGGTAAGTAAGGAGAATTTAAGCTAATGGTACGTGCTAGAAATAAATGATATGGTGGAGAATGAGAGAAGGGAGGGAATGTTGTGAGGGAAGGGCCAGAGAATGTCTCTCGGAAGAGTGAGGCTTGAGCTGGGATCCAAAAGATAAGAAAGAAGCAGTTATTTAAACATCTAGGGAAGAGCATTCCAGATGTAGACCAGGATAAGGGTGAAGTCCCTGAAGACTAAGGAGGAAATGAGCAAGAAGGGCAGGCCACGAGCAAGGGAGAGAGGAGGAGGAGACCAGGCTGGAGAGACACAGGGGTTGTGTGATGTAAGCTAAAGCAAGACAACTCATTGTTCTCAGCATTCTCCCCTACTTCCACAGCAATGGGGTTGTGGGTGAGACACTAAAGACAACATTCCTGGCCTCCTTACAGCTCAGTGTGTATGTGACCAGATTCTGAGGATGTGGCAGAAATACAAAGGGAAAGTTGCATGCACTCTGGGTCTCCATGTTACAACTGGCAGGGTTGCCAGCTAGACCAGACTAACTTCCTTTGGACTGTGTGTATGATAGAAAGAGAAGCTCTTAATTTGTTTAAACCACTTGGCATATCGTTAGATTTTTCTTTTTAAAACATCTTAGACTATACTAGATGGCATTCTTCCAAACCACGGCAAGGAGTTGGTTTTAATCCTAATTACAATAGGAACCCACCAAAAGGTGTAAAGAGGAAGATAAGGTCATCCCATTTTTGTTTTAATAAGTCCATTTGGACCACTTTGCAGACAAAGAATCATGAGTGGTGCATGAGTGGAAGCAGGAAAACTAGTTAAAAGTGTATGGCGAGGGGACTGGGGGGCAGGAAAGAATGAGATGAACATCATTGCCCTAGGTACATGTATGGCTGCACATGTGATGTGACTCTAGTCACAGTCGTAGTGTACAACGAAATAAATGAAAAGTTGTGCTCCATTTGTGTACAATGAATCAAAATGCATTCTGCTATCACGTATACCTAATTAGAATAAGTAATTTTTTAAAAAGCCTATGGCTGTAAACCAGGTGTGAAATAATGGTGGAATTGAGGAAGATGATATCGGTGTAGATAAGTGTACAGATTCAGGTTGTATTTTGGAGGTGGAGCCACGAGGATGTGCTGAGGGAAAAAGGCATCAAGGACAAATATGTACGAATGCTTTCATAAATATATATCAACACATCCACATTTTGTATCCATTCTGCTGCTGATGGAAATTTCAGTGATTTATACCATAGGGTTGTAAGAAATAATGTTACTATGAACATTCTTGTATCTCTTTTAATGCCAATACATATGCGATTCTGTTGGATATGTCAGAGAGTGAAGCCATTGAATCATAGGGTATATACATGCTCAGATTTAACAGATGCTGCCAAACAGCTCTCCAAAATGCTTACACTGATTTATTTTCCTGCTAGCATATATGAGAGTTCCAGAACATTCATCTTGGTCAACACATAATATTTCAGTTTTTTACATTTGAGCCATCCTGAAGAATCTGTTGTAGTATCTCCCTATGGGCCTAGTTTTATTTCCTTGTTGACCAATAAAGCTGAGCACTTTGGGCGGCGGGGGGGGGGGTGCTGGGGATTGAACCCAGGACCACTTAAGCACTGAACCACATTCTTAGACTCTTTTATACTCTATTTAGAGACAGGGTCTCACTGAGTTGCTCAGGACCTCCCTAAGTTGCTGAGACTGGCTTTGAATTCGGTTCCTCCTGCCTCAGCCTCCTGAGCTACTGGGATTACAGGCGCGTGCCATCGTACCCAGGGTTGAACATGTTTTGTATGTGCATTGGTCATTGAATACCCTCTTTTATAAAGTGACTTAAGGCTTTGATCTTTTTATTTTACATTGCATTGTCTTTCTTGTTTTAATTTATGTGTAGGAATTATCTATATATTCCAAATGCTAATCCTTTGTCACTTACATGTATTGCAAATATTTTTTTTCTACTCTGTGGCTTGATATTTCACCCTGTCTTGGAATTTTTTTAAAATTAAATTTTTAATATTGGGATAATTGTAGCTTTGCATGCAGTTGTAAGAAGTAATACAGAGAGATCCCTTATACTCTTTCTTTCAACAGTAACACATTGTAATACAATACGATATCACAGTCAGGATATTGACACAGTCAAGCTATGAATATTTCTGTCACCATAAGCGGTCATCCTGTTGCCCTCTTGTGACCATACCTACTTCCCTCCACCTCATGCCTCCTTAATCCCTAGAAACCAATAACCTGTTCTCTATTTCTATATATTTGTCATTTCAAGTATGCCATACAAATGAATCATATGATGTGTAACCTTTTGAGATTGGCTTTGTTTACTCAGCATAATTCTCTGGAGAGTTCTCCAGGTTGTGGGATATATCAGCAGTTTCCTTTTTATTGCTGAGTAGTATTCCCTGTCAGAAATACCATAGTTGCTAAGTCATTCACCTGTTGGAGGACATACAGGTTATTTCCTGTTTGGGGTTACTATAAAGAAAGCTTCTATAAATATTCATGTACAGGTTTTTGTATGAATCTATGTTCTCATTTCTTCAGGATAAGTGCTCAGTAGTATAATTTCTGGCATTGATGGTACTTGCCTGTTTAATTACTATACATACATTTAGAGATTTTTATCAACCATCAACTATAATTTAGAAAACTTAAGAGGAAAAGGAATGTTATCTTTATCCATATTTTTACTTACCATGTACTTTCTTCCCATCTAATGCTCCAAGTTTCTTTCTTGTATCATTCCCTTTCTGTGTAGAGAATTTCCTTTAGCCATTCTCACAGAGTCAGTATATTAGTGATAAAGTGTTCTGATTTGGCTTCATCTTGAAAACTCTTGGTTTCCTTCTTCATTCTTGAAGGATGTTTTCACTGACTCTGGTATTCTGCGTTGACAGCTCTTTCTCTCCGCACTTGGGGGAAAAAAAAGCGTAACTTCTTTTCAACCTGTGTGGTTTCCAGTGAAACCCACTGTTATTTGAAAAACTTCCCCCAATGGTAAGTAAGATGTTGCTTTTCTCTTACTTCTTTCAATAATTTTCCTCTCTGTTTTCAGTTTTTAAAAATTTGCTTATGATGTGTCCTGGTTGGATTTCTTTGGTTTTATCCTGTTTAAGGTTAGCTCTGCTTCTTGAATCTATAAGTTTATATTTTGGTACATATGGGAAATTTTCAGCCATTATTTCTCTGAGTACTTTTCTCAGTCTTGACTGTGTCTCCTCTCCATCCAGGGACACAATGATGCAAATGTTAGCTATGTTGCTGCTACAGATCCTTGAGGCTCTCTTTACTTCTTTTTTTTAAAAAATTTTTAAAATTAGTTTATTTTAATTGCATTTCAAGTCATAGCACATATATAGAGCTCAGTTTTTCCATTTCTCTGGTTGCAAGCCAGATAGAGTTACACCAATTGTGTCTTCATACATGCACCAAGGGTAGTGATGACAGTCTCAATCAACCATCTTTACTATACCCATTGCCCTTTCCCGTCCACCACCTCCCCCATGCCGCATCCAGAGTTCCTCCATTTCTCTTATGTTCCCCATTCCCACTCCCTTTATTTATCAGCATCCACTAATCAGAGAGAACATTCGGTATTTGTTTTTTTGGGATTGGCTTACTTCACTTAGCATAATGCTTTCCAATTCCATCCATTTGCCTGCAAATGCCATAATTTTATTCTCTTTTATTGCTGAATAATATTCCATTGTGTATATGTAC